>PVKE010017596.1:0-30541 GCA_004027555.1 Craseonycteris thonglongyai
AAAAAAAAAAAAAAGAAAAAACTACAGTGAGATATCACCTCACTCCTCTCAGATGGCCATCATCAATAAATAAACAAGTGTTGGGGAGGATGTAGAAAAAAGGGAACCCTTCTGCACTGTTGGTGGGACTGTATGTTGGTGCAGCCACTATAGAAAATGATACGGGATTTCTCAAAAAATTAAAAATCGAACTACCATATGACCCAGCAGTTCTTATGTACTGGTGGCAGGTCTGTACATTGATGCAGCCACTGTAGAAAACAATATGGGGGTTTCTCAAAAAGTTAAAAGTAGAACTGCCATATGGCCTAGCAGTTACACTTTGGGTACTTATCTGAAAAAATTGAAAACACTAGTTGAAAAGATTAATGCACCCCTATGTTCACTGTGGCATTACTTACAATAGCCAAGAAATGGAAGCAACCAAATGGTCCATGGACAGATGAATGGATAAAGAATATATGGTTCATATACAGAATGGAATATTACTCAGCTATACGAAAGAATGAAATCTTAACATTTATGACAACGTGAATGGACTGAGAGGGTGTTATACTGAGTGAAATAAGTCAGACAGAGAAAGACAACGTATGATTTCACTTAGATGAGGACTCCAAAAAACAAAATAGATAAACAAAATAGAAGCAAACTCATAGATATAGTGAAAAATCTGATAGTGGCCAGATTGGACAGGTTGGGAGTATGGGCATAAAAAATGAAAAGGATTAGAAGTACAAATGACCAGTTATAAAAATAGAAATATAAAATACAGCATAGGGAATATAGTCAGTAACATTGTAATAACTATGTGTGGTGTCAGATGGGCAGAATAAATATTGGGGCAATCTCTTCATAAGGTGTATAAGTGTCTAATCACTATATTGTAGACCTGAAACTAACACAGTAATGTGCATCAACTATAATTGAAAAATAAATTTTAAAGAAATCAGAGCACAGAAAACTCATTGGATCAATTGTAGGGAAAGGTATCTGCAAAGGAAAAGACATCAATTCTTTAAGATGAACATTTGCATAGATTCCTCTTAAACTAAATTTTTAAGGTTTTGTGATATACTCCCAGTGACTTGAACAGGTGGAATTCTCAGTAGTTTTCCCTTTTGCTTGATTGCAAATAGGAATCTGATTGCCAGTAGTTACTCTCAAGTGTTAGGGGAAGCACCAAACAAGAGATTATTATAGCTTTGGGGTAAAATATAAAGGTCTGCCTTTACTCTACTTTGTTCCATTCTATTCCTTCTCAACTACCAAAAATGAAGATTTATTCAATAGGTTAAGATCCAGTATGTTATTTGATAAATAACCAGTTTGCAAAAGAATAAATTGTAGATATTTACTCCCAATCTAAAAATAGTTGATGATTCCACTACATGTAAAGAATTAGGCTAAATGCTTTGACACGTAGCCCTCATTTTTAGGATCCTAGGTAGGGTCAAGTTTTAACCTGGTTCTTAAAGATTAAAAAGGAATGATTAAAGAAAATAAATAAATAATGGATATTACTTTGTGGTTTTAATGTGTATTTTACTGTTATGCACAGCCAAATTTATTATGTGGAAAATTGACACACTCCATGTGTCTCTATTTATTTGAATGATACAATTTTTTTTTAGTATTAAAAATGAGAATTTTTTGTTGGAATGATGTGGACAGTTCCATGAATTTTGTTTTGTTTTGTTTTGTTTTTTTTCCCCAAGAATTTTGTTAATGGAATTTCACCACCAGTTACTGTTCAGACATGTCACTAGTATGTGCGACAAAGAGCCTTTTTCAACTTTTTATTTAGTGCCAGCTTTGCCTGGCTTTTTTGAATGATGTATTTTTTATAGTTACCAGCTTCTCATCTCACCATGGCTCACCTAACTTTAATTATGTATATTCTTGCCCTTTTCCTCCACAATGTTGCTAACACTTATGCAGGATGTTGAGCGTAAGGTACGAACTTCCATCTCTTTCTACATTTCTTATTGGGCTGCATGCTCTGCATTGACTTTTGGTGCTAGCTCTGTGACTAGTGGGCTGTCTGTTCTACACTTGGCTTATTTTTTGTTTGGTTGTATTTTACATGCTCAGGACTTTACTGGAATTGCTACTTTGCCACAATCAGGCAGACAGCTTTCTGTGTTATTTTTTGGCTAATAAATCACAAACATTCTTCCTGTATCATCACTAGTAGAAAATAGTTCTACGGAAAGTTTCAGTCACACTGACCAGTTTTCTGTGATCTCTGTGAATTCTAGGTAATCACTGGTCTGTACCAGAGAGCATTCCATTACCTTTCCGAGGCCGTGCGGACAGCTGAGGAGGTCTGGCCTTCCACCACGGGTCAGCAGCCCACAGCTGGGGTAATAGATGCTTATATGACACTGGTGGATTTCTGTGACCAACAGCTCCGTAAGGAGGAGGAGACTGCGTCAGGTGAATAACAAAAGGAAAAAAAAAGTGTGTCACACGATGTTAGCATAAAGTGTTGGGATGCCAGATAGCTCAACAAGTTTAGCACTTGTCTTGCAGCCGTGAGGTCCAGGGATCGAATTCTGACTCCAGTCTATGCAAAACCCACGTGCTGAACTGTGGTGCCTCCATATGGGAGGCCGCCCCTGCCCCCATTCGGTTCCAGTCCACATGGCCCCTCATCTACCTGTGTGGCTTGAAACCATGTCACAACTAATGATGTACAACTGTGGAGACTGCTCTCAGCTTCTTTCAAAACAATAAAATAAATCTTTTAAAAAAGTATTAAGAATTTTGTACATACTTTTGCTTTACTATTTGTGTGTTTGTTTTAAGTGACAAATTCTGAGAAAAGTCTTTTTAAGTAGATGGCATCTCCAAGCAACACGACCTGCTGTCTCTTCTATCCTGGAATCAAGCTATCCTCGTTCTTTCCATTTGCTTAATTTGTACTTTCATATTTTTCTTGTAGCTTTGGTATTACTAACTATGTGTCCTGACTCCTGTTCATGGAATAAATTCATTAATCAGCGTTTGCCCCTTTTATTCCCAGACTCAGAAGCAAACTGCTTCATGCAGAATGGGTAGTCTAATAAAAAAGTTAAGCTTCAAGGTAGAAACTTTTACATATAGTCCAAAATGGTGACTGGTTTTTGTTGACCTAAAATAGTTGTTAAAAAGAAAACAGTGACATACCATAAAATATAAACCAAAAAGTGAAAATATAGTTATTTGTTATATTTATTATTTATGTATAAGTGGATATATTGACCTTCTGTTTTCCTGTTCTTGTTAGTTATTGCCTCTGTAGAACTGCAGACATATCCAGCCCTTATGGTGGACAAAATGTTGAAAGCTTTAAAGTTACATTCCAATGAAGCCAGGCTGAAGTTTCCCAGACTGCTGCAGGTTGTAGAACAGTATCCAGAGGAGACTCTGAGCCTAATGACAAAAGAGGTTAGTATCTTTATTCTAGTGAAAAAGAACTTTACAGAATTTGAAGACATATTCCTATGTATATCCAAACATATTAATATGTGTAATGCATATATTATAGCTTTTCCTAACCTGCATTGAATTTTGCTACATTCCAAGAACATGTAATTTAAAACTGTATGAAGGAGTGTTCACATTTACCCGTTTTTCTCAGTGGGTGTTGATAATGCTATGTCTGAACAAGGAACCCAAGAAACAGAAGAGGAGGTATCTTTGCGACATAGATGGGAATTTTCTGTAGCCCAGTTTGCTGCCCATAATGACTAAGCTGTATTCTGTAATGTCTGTAGGTACCTATGCTCAGTGTGTTATTTAGCCCAGGGAGAAAGGAGTCCGCTTCAGCTAGCATCCCACCCCCTGTGACTAGTGCCTGCCAGCAGCGCCATGTCCACAGGGACCCTGAGGCCTCGGAGTTCACTGTGAGCAGCCAGTGTGTGTTAGCACTCAGGAGCAGCCTGCGGTCACCCCCCCCCCCCAAGCCCCGTTTCTGCTTCCCAGTTAGTATGTCCCTGCTGTCCTCATCCCACACAGGGCTGCATCACCCACTGCTGCTTCCTGCCATAAAAGCCATCTGAAAAGCTCCTTAATGACTTTCATAGATGTTTAACTGGAAAATAGGGTCGAGTCTTGAGTTGCTAATATAACATTTCAAAAAGGGTGACAGTATTCTGTTAGCTTTATGTTTTGTTTTGTTGTGTTTTGTTTTTAAATTAATTGTTAAATGTATTAGGGTGACATTGGTTGGTAAAAATTACATAGGTTCCAGGTATACAGTTCTACATTACATCTTCCATGTATTGCATTATGTTTTCACCACCCAGAGTCAGTTCTCTTTCCATCACTATATAATTGATGCCCCCTCCCTCCTCCAGCACTTTCCCTACTCCCTTACCCTCAGGTAACCACCAAACTATTGACTGTGTCCATGAGTTTTTGTTTTTTTGTTACTTCCACTTTTATATTCTACCTATAAGTGAGGTCATATGGGTCTTGATTTTTTTTTAGTCTGACTTACCTCCCTTAGTATGATGATCTCCAGGGCCATCCATGTTGTTGCTATTGGCAGTATTTTATCTTTTCTTAATGCTGAGTAGTATTCCATTGTATATATATACCACAGCTTCTATTTTTTTCTTTAAAGATTTATTTCTTATTGTTTGAGAGAAGGTGAGAGAGAGAGAAAGAGGGCAGGGTTCAGAGCAGTCTTTATAGTTGTGCACCATTAGTTGTGACATAGTTTCATTCCATACAGGTGGATGTGGGCCAGTGTGGGGCGGGAATCAAACTTGGGCCTCCCGCCTGGGAGGTGAGCACCTACCCCGCTGAGTCATCCCAGCGGTTACCAGTTGCACCGCAGTTTGGCATATGGGTTTACATGGGCCGGGGCTTGAACCCTGGACTTCACATTTGCGAGGCAAGTGCTCAACTGCTGAGCTATCCTGGCATCTAAAATGTACCACAACTTCTTCATCCAGTCATCTGTCAAAGGACACTTTGGTTGTTTCCACACTGGCCACCATGAACACTGCTGTGATGAACATTGGGGTACTGATATCTTTGCAGACTAAGGTTTTCAAGAGTTTTTGGTAGATACCCAGAAGAGGGATTGTTGGGTCATATGGTAATTCTATTCCTGATTTTTTGAGGAACCTCCCTAGTGCCTTTCATAATGGATGTACCAATTTACATGTGGAAGGCCCCTGGTTCAGTTCCCATCCCACACAGCCCCACCTCTTAAAATTATATATTTTTTACTTTGTAGATTGACAGTGAATTTTTAAAAATTGCTTGTGTCCATTGTGTGGGAAAGAATTTTAGAATAGTCAATCTGATCACAGAAGTAAAAATTTGAGAAATATTTTTGGAGGGAAATCCAGCAATATTTTTTACAGTTGTTAATATTCACACAGTAATTTTGCTTCTAGGAATTTATCCTGCAGTAATATAGCACAAGTCCCAAGAGATAAACATACAAGAATGTCCACTCTGGCATTATCTGTAATAGCAAAAATTAGCAAATACCCTAAAAATTCATTATAAAGCAGTAGTTTAAATGAAATGGAATACTATACAGCTGTTAAAAGGATTGAGGTAAATCTAAGAAAAACTAGCAACAGTATGTCTCTTCTGAGTCCGTTCTTACAAAGAAAGGATCTGTGTGCATATGCATAGAAAACATCTGGAAGAATCAAATGATTCTCAGTGGATAGAGGGCTGAGAAGAGAAAAGATTTATATCTCATACTTCTGACTTTTTCATATTTCTGATTATAAATATATATACTTTTTTGTATATTGGACCCATTACTTTTATAATAGTACAATGTTAAATGTTCATTGTTAAGTTACAGCTTTCTGTGTTTTAGATTTCCTCCATTCCTTGCTGGCAGTTCATTGGCTGGATCAGCCACATGGTGGCCTTACTGGACAAAGAGGAAGCTGTCGCCATTCAGTGCACTGTGGAAGAAATTGCTGATAACTATCCACAGGCGATCGTCTACCCATTTATAATAAGCAGTGAAAGCTTTTCCTTCAAAGATACTTCTACTGGTCATAAGAATAAGGAGTTTATAGAAAGGTGATATTACAGAGAAATTAGATTGATCAAATATTACAGGTTATAAAAAATGTACATGGTAAAAGCAAATGCATGGAAGCTTATATTTGTCTTAAAATAATTAGAACTGTCACTGTAGAATAGAAAATCTTAGACATCTAATTGTTGAATGTATCTAACCTGGGTATGTTATAATGGAATTTTTTTCCTTTTTAAAATATATTTCATCTGAGAATATTATTCATGAAATATTGCATCCTTGTGCTAATAGTAATTTGTTGGTTGAAACAGACTAAATGAGATGTTCCTTAAAATCAGTTCCTGATATTCTTATTTAATTGAAAATATATGGGAGACATCTCTTCTTTAGGATTCAGTAGACTGCCTAAAGTATCATCCTTTTCACTTCTTCAGTTGATTTATAAGTGGAAACAGTTGACATAACTAGCAGTGGTATATTATTTTTGCAAGAATACTTTGTAAATACACGGTATTTTAGTTGACATTCTCTTTCAAGATTATTTTTTGTCACCAGCTGATTTGCCTTATTATTTAGAATGTGAGTAAGGCATAGCCTTTATCACGGTTTGGCGATGGGTTGGCTGTGCATACACCATCTGCCACTTCTGGTGCTCTGCCTACCCCATGGTCTCTTAACAGAGTCAACTGCAACATGATGAATTTTTTTAAAAAGAAAGAAAAATGTTTGCAAATGTGTCGAGAAAGTAGTCTTTTCTTTTGTAATATAACTTCAGAAATGTATGTATCAAATTGTATACGAGTACATCAAAATTTACTTTCATCTATCAGAGAAGCTCACTTCTTAATAGAATACAGTAGTCCCTTCTTATCCACAAGGGATATGTTCCAAGACCCCCAGTGGATGGCTGACACTGCAAACAGTACCAAACCGTATACGTATTATATTTGTCCTATACTACATATCTGTGATAAAGTTTAATTTCTAAATTGGGCACAATAAGAGATTGACAATAGTAACTAATGAAACAACAGTTACAACAATAACTCATAAAAGTTATGTGAATGTAGTCTCTCAAAATATGTTATTGTACTGTCCCCACCCCTCTTCTAGTTGATAAAGTGAGATGATACAATGCCTAAGTGATGAGATGAGATGGGGGTGCTGGGCAGAGAGATGATTCATGTCCTGGGCGGGACTTCCTGAGATCTCATCACACTCCTAGAATGACACGCAGTTTAAAACTTACAAATTGCTTATTTCTGGAATTTTCCTTTTAATATTTCCACACTGCACTGGACCATGGGTAACTGATACCATAAAAACTGCAGATATGAGGAGAGCACTATACATACTTTGTCCTTCATCTTATATTGAACATAATTTTTAAATCACGCCTCCCTAGATTATGTAAATAGTTATAATTACAGGCCTTGAACCATGGATGTTTGATTACTGAACTTGATAATTTTTTATAGGATTAAAATTAAGTTGGATCAAGGAGGAGTGATTCAAGATTTTATTAATGCCCTAGATCAGCTTTCTAATCCTGAAATGCTCTTTAAGGTAATATTATACCTCTGGCACATAAAACAGAACTTGGATAAAATGTACTTATAATCTAGTTTGATTTTTCTCTCTTTTATTTTTATGTTTTGCATAGGACTGGACTAATGATATCAAAGATGAGTTATCAAAAAAACCTGTAAATAAAAAAACCATTGAGAAGATGTATGAGAGAATGTATGCAGCCTTGGGAGACCCAAAGGCTCCAGGCATTGGGGCTTTTAGAAGGAAGTTTATTCAGGTATGGGTGAGTGGCAGCCTGCCTTAATGATAACAGAATAATTGTGAAGATCAGTACTTACATTTTCTGGTTTAACAATTCGGATTTAAAATGTCTGTTGAATTTGTAAATTTCCTTTAGATGTGATGATTTTTATGAGACATTAATGACATATTTTTAGGTCAGATAGTGGGAAGTAGGGTAATAGATAAAACCTTGGGGTTTTCTATTCTTTATGTACAGACTCTTAGATATGAAGGTTACATGTAATATAATATTTTTAATTCTCAGAATGATTTGAACATTGGGTCAAGAAAATATTTGTATTTTATATAGGTTAACTGTTTGTGAGCAATTCTCTGTTCAAGGCACATTCCTGGGTGCTACAGGAGATACAAAGAGAAGACAGATGCAGTTCCTGAATTCAAAGGGGTTTTCTGACAAATACTATATATAAGAAACTGGAGGGGGAAGCCGGGATGGCTCAGTGGGTTAAGCACTCACTGTGCAGCCCCGGGGACCGAGGATCGAATCCCGGCCCTGGCCCATGTGGACCCACATGCTGAACTGGGGAATGTCCCCAGTTCAGTTCTCGCCGGGGTGAGACCCCAGCCCAGTTCCTGCCCTGTGCAGCCTCACACCCACCTGGGGAATGAAACTATGTGGAAAAATCAATGATGTGCAACTATGGAGACTGTTCTGGGCCCTCCCCCTTCTCTCTGTCTCTGTATCTCTGTATCTCTGTCAAAAACAATAAATATAAATCTTAAAAAAAAAAAAAGAAACTGTGGTGTAGGGGCACATGTAGTAAATGTGAGATCTGTTTTTAAAGTTGCTCAAAAGTGGAAGGAGGGGAAGCCGGTATGGCTCAGTGAATTAAGTGCTCACTTTGCAGCGCCGGGGACCGGGGATCGAATCCCGGCCCTGGCCCGTGCGGAACCATATGCTGAACTGGGAGCTCTCCCAGTTCAGTTCTCGCTCTGTCTCTGTCTCTGTATCTCTCTCTCTGTCAAAAAGAAAAATAAAAATATATTAAAAAAAAAAAGTGGAAGGAATCCACTGTTTGAAGGGAATCTGGAAAAGCCTCTTGGAGCAAGTAGAGATCCAAATGAGCCTTGAAGTGTCCAGACTTCACACCACCGTGCCTTATGCTTGTTCCCTCTGGATGAGTTTCTCTTCTCTCCCATCCGTCCGGAGAACTCAGCCTTAGAGACCTGGCTCGTTCATCATTCCTCCTTCAGAGCCTTCTCTGAACCTCCTTCTCCATTTGTCCCCGAGAAGAATTAGGTGCTCCTTCCTCTCACTGCCTACATCTCCTTAGCGTTCATCATACTGCTTTTTTTCCAGTTTTGGTCAAGCTCCCTTTGTTCATTAAACCTCAGGAAGTTTAAGAGCATAAAAGAGAAATCCTGGCACTCGTGTTGATCGAGTCCCCAAGTGCCACCATCTCTAGTGCGAAGGAGAACCCTTGTTCCTTCTGTTATTTTAATGACTGGTGTATTAGATGTAATTCACGTACCCTACAATCCATACATTCGATGCAAATTTGTCCATCCT
This sequence comes from Craseonycteris thonglongyai, assembly GCA_004027555.1. Lineage (NCBI taxonomy): Eukaryota > Metazoa > Chordata > Mammalia > Chiroptera > Craseonycteridae > Craseonycteris > Craseonycteris thonglongyai. Next base: position 9,348 of record PVKE010017596.1, read on the forward strand.
GCAGGCTGCATGAGGTCCAGGATGGTTTCAGATGTGGCCCAACACAAATTTGTAAACTTTCTTAAAACATTATGAAATTTTTTTGTGATTTTTTTTTTTTTAACCTCATCAGCTATTGTTGGTGTTAGTGTGTTTTATGTGTGGCCCAAGATTATTCTTGTTCTTCTAGTGTGGCCCATGGAAGCCAAAAAAGTTGGACATCCCTGTTCTAAACAGAGAAGCTAGAACTGAAAAACAGGTGACTTGCCTAGTGTCCAACAGAAAATAGAAACTGGAACCAGGTCTTCCAGCTTAGTAGGACATCCATTGCCTGTGAAAAGATTTCATTTCTGCAGCCTTCCCTAATCTACCCTGCTCTCTAGTGGGATCTTTACCCTACCCTAGACTGAGGATGTTTTGCTATAGTTTGCTACCTGTCTATCTTCTCAACCAGCAGGAAGATGTCTAGCAGTCCCATTCATTGCCTCATGCTGAATAATTCTGCATAGCCTCCAGAAAAGACTGCATATTAACCCTTTGAATTCGTGGCCACTTTCTCTCCCTGCATGCTGGACACCATAAGATTCTTCCCTGAAAATATATTTGTGTAGTTCACTGTTCTTTCCAGCTGCTGCTAAACACAGATGTAGCCAATCCTAATTGAAGGAATGTTAGAGTGGTAGAAATCTACCTCCATTGTTTCTACCAGGCATGATATTTATCTTGAGTTTACTTTGTAGTGCCTTGGAAAATCAATCCAGAACTTCCTAATTTGTACCAAATCAATACATGATTTATATTAATTAACATAATCTACCAAAACAGAATTGCCTAAAATTTCACTTTACAGTATCCTTAAGGGCATTACGCCATTCAGATACATTGTTGGTGCTGTTATGGTTGGGAAATAGTCAATCTTTCCATATATTTTAAGAATTAGAGATTGTTTCTATACTTTTAATCCACTTATAGATCAAAGAAGAAATTTGTTTATATATCAATTTTTCTGTAGTAGATTGTCTTAATATAAAGCATATATTTAATTCCAGATTTATGTTGTGGGTTAGTTCTAAATTTGGTAAAAACATTTCTAATTAAAGACGATCTGGTAAATGTCGATGACTATTAAATCACTGTTAATAATACTCTTGAGTTTTGTTATTTGTTTATTATTTTTATGTCAGGATTACAATGTAAATATTTGAATAGAGACTAATCAAAGAAATATTTGATATGTTCTGAAATAAAGTACTTCTAATAATAATTGCTTTTGGAAATATAAATTATCTAATGTTTGTACTGGATTATGATCCAAATAATGGCTTGACAGACCCTTGTTAAGGAAAGGAGCATTATATTTTTCTCTTCAGCTGTGAATTACTCCATTTATTTTGTGCTTTGTTCCTAATTACTCCAGTTATCATAATGATGTAGATCAGTAACCAGACAATGGGCACAAAAAGGTTAAGTGACTTGTCCACGTTTTTAAAGCCCTTTTAGAATTAATGGCTAGAAATCACTACCAACCATATCCTTTCTGTCTTTTCAAAGGAACACAAATGAACAAAAGATAGGCTTCAGGTGTTTTAGAGTATTGAAACATTCAAAGAAAGCAAAAAATTTAAATCATGAAAGCACAGGAAAAACCATGCAATTGGGTACTTATTTATTCATAAGCCTAGAACCTTTTCCAAAGTTCAAACATTAATATTTAAGGTAAATTATGAATTTCAGGCTTTTGGAAAAGAATTTGATAAACACTTCGGGAGAGGAGGTTCTAAGCTACCTGGAATGAAGCTCTGTGATTTCAATGACATTACCAACTCACTACTTTCAAAAATGTACAAAGACTCAAAGCCACCTGGGAATCTGAAAGAATGCTCACCCTGGATGAGTGACTTCAGAGTAGAATTCTTGAGGAATGAGCTGGAGATTCCTGGTAAGTTAACCTTTAGGAGTGACAAAACTAAGGAGAATAGTGCTATAGCAACTTTTAATTTCTAAAATAATATCAGGATCTTGACAGTTATTGTTTAAAATTTTTTTTTAATTTCACTGTTTTCATCAGTAGAAAAATTTATGACTACTATGAATCAGTATACTTTCCCCAGTGTCTAATTAGATTATAGTTTTCTTAATTATTCCTGATTATGATGTGTTCAGATTTCTAATAATAATGGTAACTTGTAATTTCCTCTAAACATACTTTTGCTTTGCTCTTGCATAACTTCCTCAGAAATATATTATAGGTATAGATGCAAAGCACTTCCTGGTATATACATGTTTGTCCCATTTAAAGTGATGAGATAATGGTAAATGACTTACCTTCAAGGAAAGAGAATTGTGACATTGAGTATGGAGACACACAGCAAGTTGGTCGGATATGAACACAGTATGATTTTTCTAAGGCATTCTTTGTACAGTCTATGTTCTTCACCCTGGAATTTGCCAGACCAAAAAAAAGAAAACAACAACAAAAAAGTTTTAATATGGTTACTCATATTCTCATTCCAATTGATATTAAAAAAATTTTGGAAAAATACTTTTCTTTGTTATTATTAACAGCTGTGCATTGCATAAGGCAGTTGCAACAAAAACGTTGAATATAAGCTTCCCAATATGCAGATTGATTCTCTATGACATAATAAAGTGTTCTAGCTCAATACGTTATTTTTCCTGTTTGGAAGTTGTCTACTCCATTAGAATAGGAAGCTAACTTCCATTAGTCAAATTGAAAAATAATAGCGTTTGTTTTTTTTTAAAGTCCATTTTCTTTAAATGAAAACTTTCAGTGAAAAATTTCATCATGTTAGAATAGCTTTTTCTTTAATTAGATCAACAGATATGTTTTAAAATGCAGGGTTCTGTAACACGCTATTTCTAAGTAAGGCTTCTTTGTTTTGTCTTAGGTCAATATGATGGCAAAGGAAAGCCAATGCCAGAATACCACGCGCGAATCACCGGGTTTGATGAGCGGGTAGGTGCCAGTGTTTGCAACCCTATTCACTACAGTTGGGATTGTTAGTATTTGACATTTAGTTCTTCAGATATGAGAATATTTGTCTTTACTGAAGAAAAGGCAATTAACTTCCTGTGTTGCTTTTAAATGTATGTAGTTTTCTGATTCTATTATGTACTGAATTTCTTAATATGTTTCCACTATCTTAACATCAATCATATTTAAGGACATAATAAACTTGAAGAGTAAACTGTATATGTGTTTGTGCATTAGAAAATGTATGTGAAATTTAATTAAGTAATTGTAGAAAGGTAATGTTGTATGTTGCTTGTTGCTAAGGAAATCCACATTTATAAACAATTGTTTGTAACCAGGAATATGAAATTGTTTGTAACCAGGCATAAACAGGTAACAAATATTTCACTGACTCTAGGTTCTCTATTTTTTTATCTATCACCTAACTGTATCTTTAAAAACATGTCTCTTTGAGGAATATGTGCCAACCAGCCTTACTTTTCTTCTTTTCATGATGATATAATGGGTCATTCTCTCAATTTCTCAGGCCACATGTAAATTTTTTTGTTAATTTTTAAAGGTAAAAGTAATGGCTTCTATCAGAAAACCGAAGCGCATCATCATCCGAGGCCATGATGAGAGGGAGTACCCTTTCCTTGTGAAGGGGGGTGAGGATCTGCGGCAGGACCAACGCATTGAGCAGCTCTGGGAGGTCATGAATGTCATTCTTTCCCAAGATGCCGCATGCAGTCAGAGAGAGATGCAGTTAAAGACATACCACGTCATACCCATGACCACCAGGTATAAACACACAGACCTTGTCATTCCAGAGCAGATTCATATGAATGGAAATTTCAGCACTAGGCCAAATCCTTGTTTAAGTTTGCCAAGATAGGGTTGGAGGTACTTGACAATTCAGTGTTTTAGATGTCACAAAGACAGAGACTAAACAGAATAAACACTTCTACACCTATGATTTTCATCTTATTTGGAGAAAGTAAGTGAAGAATTGACATAAATCTATTTTGCTTTGATTCAGTAGAACCTGTTTTCTAGTAAAAAAAAGAGCAGTTTAGGTTTGTATTCATGAACCTTTTATTTTCCTTTCCAGATTAGGATTAATTGAATGGATTGAAAATACTTTTACTTTAAAGGAACTTCTTTTGAGTAACATGTCACAAGAGGAGAAAGCAGCCTATACAAGGTATTATGGAGTCTAAATAGTTTCTCCAGCTCTATCCTGGCCCATTCTCTTTCAGTAAAGGTGTTTCAAATTCAATTTCCTCCACTTCATGTTTCCAGTAACATTTTATGGGCCCTTTTAATTGGCGCACTCAGCCAAATCCTGGCCTAGTTGTTAGTTTGCCTCTGGCTAGGTGAGTAAACTAAATGGAGTAGAGGGTTCTAAACAGTAGTGGCATATGTTTTACACAATTTAAAAGAAAGGTACTAACTTTGAGAAGAAAAACTTGAAGGAAATAAAAAATAATAACATTAGCAGCTAACATTTCATTAAACCTTTTCTCTGTGTTAGGCACTATTCTCAGTTCTTAATGTATATGAAATTCGGGGAAGCTAGAATGGTGCAGTGAGTTAAGTACTCACTTTGCAGCCCCGGGGACTGAGGATCAAATCCCAGTCCTGGCCCATGTGGACCCATATACTGAACTGGGGTTTGTTTCCCATGTGGGAGACCCCCAGTTCAGTTCTTGCACCCTGGTTAGGCCCCTGGCTTGAGGGAGCATGCCTCCCATGTGGGAGGCCCCCAGCCCAGTTTTGGCCCTGCCCTGTCGCAGCCCCCACCCACCTGTGTGGAACAAAACCATGTCTTAAAACTGATGACATACAACTATGGAGACTGCTCTGGGCCCTCCCACTTCCGTCTGTCTCTCTCTGTCTCTATCACTCTGTCTCTGTCAAAAACGATAAAATAAATCTTTTTTAAAAATGTATGTGAAAGTCATTTATTTCTTACAAAAATCTACAAAGTATTATCACCTTGGTATTGATGAGGAAGCTGAGGCCCAGAGAGGTTAAGTAACTTGTCCTAAGTCACCCAGCATGTAAGCAGTATTGCTAGGATTATTGGGGATTAGTTTTAGGTCATGATATTGGTGCTTTTTTATTTTTTTCCTTTTATATTTTTAAACTTCTCTGCAATGAACATGTATTTCTTAATCAGAAAGATTTTTTGTTTCTGTAAAGAAAAATAAGTACATGCTTGAAAGACATTTATTTTTTTTAGATTTATTTTTTTTGTTTTTTGACAGAGAGAGACAGACAGAGAGGGGGAAGACCCAGAGCAGTCTCCATAGTTGACAGCATTAGTTTTCCATATAGTTTTGCTCCACAGGTGGGTGCGGGGCTGCGGAGGGCAGGAACTGGGCCAGGGGCCTCCCGCATAGGCCCCGGCAAGAACTGAACTGAGGGCACACCCCAGTTCATCATATGGGTCTGCATGGGCCGGAGCCAGGATTTGATCCTTGGTCTCTGGGGCTGCAAAGCGAGCACTTAACCCGCTGAGCCATCACAGCTTCCCCCTTGAAAGACATTTTGAAAGAGGAGTTGACCAGTTTTGATGACAAGCTATAGAATAAAGGAAGAGGAAATAGTATCAAATAGTTTCGAGGCCTATTTCTCTTCATGGCACTCAATTCTTTCCTGTTTATGTAGGAACAATATTCTCATCAGGCAGGAACTACTTCTGTAAAATTAATCATATTCTTTACAAACTCTTTTTTTTTTTTTTTAAGATTTATTTATTGTCTTTTTTTTTTTTTTGACAGGGATAGACAGAGACAGAGAGAAGGGGTGTGTGTGGCCCAGAGCAGTCTCCATAGTTGTGCATCATCAGTTTTTGACATGGTTTTGTTCCACACAGGTGGGAGGGGGCCACACAGGGCAGGAACTGGGCTGGGGGCCTCCTGCATGGGAAGCACACCCCAGTTTAGCATATGGGTCCACATGGGCCAGGATTGTATCCTCAGTCCCCAGGGCTGCAAAGTGAGTGCTTAACCCACTGAGCCATCCCAGTTTCCCCTCCAAACTCTTATTTGGGGGTAATAGTTGCTCAATAGGGTGATGTTCACCAGTTTTTAATTCCAGTCACTTGAGTCCTTTGCCTAGAATTGTTTCTGCCTTCTCTGGAAGATAGGGAAACTGATGAACAGCATTTCCTGGAGTCACCAGAGCTTGCTCCAATGCTAACTCAGCGGTCCTGACTCAAGGGGAATTTCAGACAAGGGACTTGCCTTTCCCTTGTTCTAATGCCTTCATTTGTAAGATGGGATAGTAGTGTAAAATGTGTATGATAAACATAGCTATCAATAGAGCTTAAAGTGCTTTTCAAATACAGAATTGTATAAATTACTTCCCCACTAACTTTTTAAAGCGAGGCACTTCAAATCCCCATTACTAAAAATCTTCGCTGTTTTTTCTTAATTTACATGTTTTGATTTTCCAAATTAAAGATTTTCATTCCACTTGAAAGTAGGAGAGAATTTAGGTGAAAATGGAGAGGTCTACTTATGAAATTAACTTAGTAGCACCTTAAAAAGATTCACCTTAAATGATTGAACTAAGTAATATGTTGTAAAATTGTTCTATCTTTAGATTTTTTTTTTTTTAAGGAAAAGTTGTTAACGCTTTTTATACAAACCCAAAAGTTGCCAAATAAACAAGTACTACATTGTTTCCAACTGCCCAGACACTGCCTTTTGCCTATGAAGCATTATTAAAGATTTATTTTTGGGGAAGCCGGGATGGCTCAGTGGGTTAAGCGCTCACTTTGCAGCGCCGGGGACCGGGGATCGAATCCCGGCCCCAGCCCATGTGGACCCATATGCTAAACTGGAAGCTCCCCTAGTTCAGTTCTCTCTCTCTCTCTCTCTCTCTCTCTCTCTCTCTCTCTCTCTCTCTCTGTCAAAAATAAATAAATAAATAAAATTTATTTTTAAAAAAAAGATTTATTTTTATTGTTTTTGACAGACAAGGGGAGAGAGAGAGATACAGAGACAGAGAGAAGGGGTCCATAGTTGCACATCATGGGTTTTTCCACATAGTTTCATTCCACAGGTGGGCGCAGGGCTGCACAGGGCAGGAACTGAGCCAGGCAGGGTCTTTCCCCAGTGAGAACTGAACTGGGGGAACTCCCCAGTTCAGCATATGAGTCCGCACGGGCCGGGGCTGGGATTCGATCCTCAGTCCCCAGGGCTGCAAAGTGAGCACTTAATCCACTGAGCCATCTCGGCTTCCCCAAAGAAGCATTTTGAAAGCTGCTTTAAAATCAATTCAAATTTATTTTCCAAGGAAATACTTTATTCTTAATATGGATTTTGTGTGTATCTTCGTACTGGAAAGGGTGAAAAAGAGTATGGCAATGTTTTAAATGATGACAGAAGCAGACCACTTAATTTGTGGTCTTTTTTTGTAGTAGTAAAATGGCTTAATATTTCTTGCCTAATTTAAAGAAGTTGCATGTAGGGGATGTGGGATGGCTCAGATGGTTGAGCACTGGCCTTGAAACAGAGAGGTCTAGGGATGAATCCCAGCCTTGACCTGTGCAAACCCATATGCTGAACTGTGGTATAACTGGTAACTACCAGATGGTGGTGCAGGTTCTTGCCTCCCAGCTTAGTTCCTGCCCCACACAGCCCCACATCCACCTGTGTAGAATGAAACCATGTCACAACTAATGACATACAACTATGGAGACTGCTCTGGGCCCTCCCCCTTTTCTCTCTCGTGCTCTCACCTTCTCTCAATAAAACAATAAAAATAAATCTTAAATTAAAAAAAAAATGAAGAAGTTTCATCCTGTTTTTATGGTTCTTTTCTAGGATCAGATTTTTAGAACCACGTGCCTAGGTCAAAAATTACCTACGTATGTTTAGGGGAAGCTGGGATAGCTCAGCGGGTTAAGTGCTCGCTTTGCAACCCCAGAGCCTGATGATCGAATCCCAGGCCCGGCCAATGTGGACCCATATGCTGAAATGGGGTGTTCCCCCAGTTCAGTTCTTGCCGGGACCTATGCGGGAGGCTCCCGGCCCAGTTCCTGCCCTGTGCAGCCCCCACCCACCTGTGGAGTGAAACTATATGGAAAACTAATGCTGTCAACTATGGAGACTGCTCTGGGCCCTCCCCCTTCTCTCTGTCTGTCTCTCTGTCAAAATATGAAACAATAAAAATAAGCCTTTGAAAATACCTATGTTCAGATCATCTTGTTCCTGTCTATATGAAGTGGGAAAATTGTATCTGATTGTTTTGAAGCTGGATTTTTACATCAGAAATAGCTTTGGTTTCTGTATTAGTAATTAAGAATGAGTAATAAAAATTCTAGATCCAGAGTAACATGTGCAGTGTTAAGATTAAATATGATTAAAAGTTATTTATTTTTCTCTGCCCTTTCACTGTTTTTCAATGAATTCTTGGTGGTCTTTGCCTCTAACACTATATTGTGCTAAATATCTTCCTAATGCTTATTTTCTTTTTCCTATTGATTAGTAATCCCAAAGCACCACCATTTGAATATAAAGACTGGCTGGCAAAGATGTCTGGAAAATGTGATGTTCGTGCTTACATGCTAATGTATAAGTAAGTTTTGTTTTGATATTCCTGTTTACTAATTAATGTACGCTTCTCAAAGTTGCATATATAGTTTATTTTTATACTCTTGTTTCTTAGAAAATTTTGCCTGCGACGTCATCAAAATCTAGTTATTTGTTATTTGAGCTTCAGTATAAACAGAATTTTAAATTTCTAATCATGAGAAGTTTGTTCTAATCAGATGTTTCTTATTGTTAAACCATAGGGGAGCTAGTCATACTGAAACAGTCACATCTTTCAGAAAAAGAGAAAGTAAAGTACCAGCTGGTCTGTTAAAGTAAGTATACTTCAGACTTTATTATCCGCTGGTGGCGTAGCGGGAACCACAGTTTGTGTCTCCCTCTCCCAGGCGGGCCTTTCTGAAGATGAGCACGGGCCCTGAGGCCTTTCTGGCACTCCGCTCCCACTTTGCCAGCTCTCATGCTCTGATGTGCATAAGCCACTGGATTCTGGGCATTGGAGACAGACATCTGAACAATTTCATGGTAAGCATGGAGACAGGCGGAATGATCGGCATTGACTTTGGACATGCATTTGGATCAGCCACTCAGGTATGCTCTTCTTGCTCTCATTGTTCTTGGCTAGTTTAGAATTGTCATGGGACTTTGTTAACACCCTCTGGAAATGGATAGTTTTAAAGAAAAAATGGCACATTGGTTGGGTCATTTTTGTCATGGTCATTAAATTTGACATTCTTGCAGAAAGGGATATTCTCAGCTTCATTTTGGCTTCCTTCAGACAGGTTGCAACGGTATGATGAGTTATATAATCAGAGCTAAGAATAAAACGTGTTCCTATAAGAAGGGAGGACTGTATAAAAGCTTTATGAAACCCCATATTCATATTGTTTTACAAGATGAAATATGAATGTTTTCTCTCACATTAAATTCTGAATGTTTTAAATTATACTTCTAAATCTCTGCAGGCTGAGTGGTTCCATGCACGTAGGTTTTGCATTACAAGGATGATTGTGTTGATTATTCTTGGGTACAGTAAACTCAGATCTGTATAGCTGGTTAGAAAAGAGGAGTTTATATTCTCACTAGATGTGAATAATAGCTATGAGAGGATGTTTTGTTTGTGCCTGTTGCTTTGAGATATCTAGTTCATATATTCTATGTCTTGTGTGTATTTTTTCTGTTTAGTTTCTGCCGGTCCCCGAGTTGATGCCTTTTCGTCTAACTCGCCAATTTATCAATCTGATGTTACCAATGAAAGAGACGGGTGTTATCTACAGTGTTATGGTGCATGCACTGAGAGCCTTCCGTTCACACCAGGACCTGCTTACTACCACCATGGACGTATTTGTAAAGGAACCATCCTTCGACTGGAAAGTAGGATCGATATGCACTTGCTCACTTTTATTATAGTGCACCAGTGATTGATATAGCAACTGTTTTTATGTGATGGAAATGCATCAAATTGTGTTTGCTAAAGTACTTACATTATTTTGTACAATATTTCTCAAAATTAACATTTAGTGTCATTTGGCCTGAAAACCAGATAAGAAACAAACTTTTGTTTGGAGAAAACTGTTCTTTCAATTGAATGTGTTTCTAATTAGGAGAGGAAATATGGACCCATTGGGGATTGTGGGTTTGCTTTCTCTCAGAGACTACTTTTATTTTCAGTCTTTTCTGCAGGAGCTCTTCCTTGATCATAATGACTGTGCTTTCTTACATCTCAAGGGTTCTTCATAATACAGCCCCAAGAGAATGATGCTTAGTGATGGCGTCCTTTGTATAGGGAGTGATATTTTAAGCCTAACTGCAGTTCCTCATTGTCATTGTCATGTGTACTACCATAAGAATTTGTATAAAAAAACTATTGAGCTCCCCAGTTATAACATATTTGCTTAAGATAGTTACTTGTTTAATCTGTTTGAATATGATTTATATGTACTGTTAGAGTAAGCAGAAAAGAAACCATGTTCTTTCCCTTTATTTTGAATAGAATTTTGAACAGAAAATGCTGAAAAAAGGAGGATCATGGCTTCAAGAAACAAATGTAACTGAAAACAGTTGGTATCCCCGGCAGAAAATACATTATGCTAAGAGAAAGTTAGCGGGTGCCAATCCAGCAGTTATTACTTGGTAAGATTATTGTTTGTGGAAAAAACAAACATAACACTGGATGCTACCCCTCCTGCAGAGTTACTAAATACTGTATAAAGTGCTGAGAACTTTACATTTAGCCTATGGTGGTAGCATTATTACTTTCATTTTACAAATGAATGCTTAACATCATTTGTCATCAGAGAAATGCAAATGACATACCATTTCACACCCCTAATAAAAAAGTGTTAGGCTGTGGAGTAATTGGAGCCCATATATGCTGCTGGTAGGCATGCAAAATGGTGCAGCTGCTATGAAAAACAGTTTGGCAGTTCCTCAAAAAGTTAAACACAGAAGTATCATTTGACACAGCAGTTTGACTCTTTGGTATGTATCCAAGAGAAATTAAAACATATTTGTAGACAAACTTAAATAGCATTATTCATGTTCTATTTTTCTATAAATTGAATCTCTTGACTTCAAGGTTATAAGCAACAGAAAATGTTCTGTAAGTGAGGAGAGGGAATGTTCGATAACTAGGAATGCAGACAACAAAGGAAGAATAATGCATGGTTTATGTTTTTGTTTAATATTTTTTTCAGTGATGAGTTACGTCTAGGCCACGAGAAGGAACTTGCCTTTGAAGATTATATGGCTGTAGCACGAGGAAACAAAGATCACAACATTCGTGCCAAAGAACCAGAGAGTGGACTTTCAGAAGAGGCTCAAGTGAAGTGCTTGATTGACCAGGCGACAGACCCTAACATTCTTGGCAGGACTTGGGAAGGATGGGAGCCTTGGATGTGAGGCCTGTAGAAGTCAGCAGATAAAAAACATGAACTTATTTAAAGAATCTCCTAAACTGTCAATGAGCTGATTTTCCTGAAGCACTGAAGAAAAGAAATCTGTTTTGTGATAGTCTTCTAGCAGAAGTTGAATCAAGATGATGAATAAGTGAATATTGGTATGAATGAATGATTAGGTTATAATCAAAGTTAGAATTATAATAGACTTTAATTGGAAAAATATATATCCAGGCTTATACAACTATAAAGATTGTAGCATATTATAAGTGCTATGACCTAGATGAATTAGCTCTTAATAAATAATGTAAACATGAATATTCCATTCAGTGTTCTCATTGGTAATCATAGCACATTGGAAATAACACCTAGAAGACTTCATCACTAAGATTGTGAGAATAAAACCAATAGCATAACTACCCTGTTTCCCTGAAAATAAGACAGTGTCTTATATTAAGTTTTGCTCCCAAAGATGCTCTAGGACTTATTTTCAGGGGAGGTCTTATTTTTCCATGAAGAAGAATACGGTATACATTTATTGTTAAACAACAAAAAAGGAAATTTATTACCTGTATATGGTACGGTAGTGGTTGTCATCACAAACGAGCATAACCAGACAAACTGAATCCTACAGTATCAAGAATTTCTTGTTACTACCATTATTTCCATATACAACAATCTATGGTACATTTACTCATTTATTCAATGACAGTCATGTCATCATCTTCTGGAACATCATCATAACAATCCGAACCCTGAATTTCCTGGTGAATTTCTTGTGATTCCATTTCTTTCAGAATCAGTGGGGGCCTTATTATCGGGGAGGTCTTATTTTTGGGGAGGTCTTATTTTCGGGGGGATGCCTTATATTTCAGCGAGAGGCAAAACTGTAAGTAGGTCTTATTTTGGGGGGATGTCTTACTTTCGGGGAAACACGGTATGTTTTTATGAGTATGTTAGCAGTGCAAGAATAATAATAGGTAAAGCTATGATTATGGCTTATAGTATTTAAAACATTGCATTTGCTATTTTAAAATATTTTTGTAGGCTTGTTTCTTTCATTGTCTTCTCTTCTAGTTTTGACATTTTATGATAGAATTGTTCTCTAGAAGAGAAACTATTGAGGAGAGAGAGAAAAAAACTTGGTCATAGCACTCACTTTGCCCACTCTGATCCACAACAGGAAGACGGATAGACTCAGGATAACTTAAGAAATTCCAGGGATGATAATAGGGATAGTACTAAGCATTTCAATTCTAGGAAAATCAAATAAGTCCTTATTTGAAATGAAGCCCTCGTTCAGAGAGAAAACATCCATACTAAAACAGCAAGATCAAATTATGAAGAACAAAAATGCTCTTCCTTTAATCTTCCACACCCTGGGACTGTTTTCAGATTGGCTTTGAGCTTTTTTTTTTTTTTTTTTTTTTTTTTTTTTTTTTTTTTTTTTTTTTTTTTTTTTTTTTTTTTTTATCTTTTCACATTTATAGAGAGAAACTATCTTTTTGTCTTCAGTGCATAGTTATTTCTATTTTACTTTTTGACAGATAGAGAGAGAGACAGAGACAGAGACAGTTAGAGAACCGAACTGTGGGAACTCCCCAGTTCAGCATGTGGGTCCTGCCTGGGCCGGAGCCGGGATTCAATCCTCGGTCCTCATGGCCTCAAAGCGAGCACTCAACCCGCTGAGCCGTCCCGGCTTTCCCCGGCTTTGAGCTTTTTATTATTGTTTTCTTCAACCACTTATGTTTGGAAACTATAATATGATTTTGAGAAATAATAATTTTAAGAATATGGAACATTAAATTTTTTTTTCTCAAAGTAGTGTATAGCTCTTACGAAGTTTGAAAAGCAAAAGTTCATCTTACAAAATGTTTTGTTATATTACTTGGCAAATTTATTCTGATAATTATAGGTTAAATGCATTATGGCATTAAATATATACCTTGATGTTCCCAACAAATGATATCTTTTCAACCATAGAAATTTTTTTTTTTAAGATTTATTATTTTTTACAGAGAGAGACAGAGAGAAGGGGGAGGGCCCAGAGCAGTCTCCATAGTTGACAGCATTATTTTTCCACATAGCTTCACTCCACAAGGGGGCGCGGGGCTGAGCAGGGCAGGAACTGGGCCGGGAGTCCCCCCCCCCCTCCCCCCCCGCATAGGCCCCGGCAAGAACTGAACTAGGGGCTCACCCCAGCTCAGCATATGGATCCACATGGGCCAGATCTGGGATTCGATCCTTGGTCTCCTGTGCTGCAAAGCGAGCATTTAACCTGCTGAGCCATCCCAGCTTCCCCAACCATAGAAGTTTTATCTTTAAGGAAAAATGAGTGATCATGTATGTGAAAACCCAGTATACACATGATCTAGTAAAGATGTCTTTTCCTACAGCATGAGAATGTTGCTTTAAGCCTACTTTGGATTTGATTTGATTATAATATATAGTTTTCTGTAACAACTACTTAACAGTTATTTTCACTTGAGTCCTGATAATGTGGAATATATTCATTAACTAGATCCTCATATTATGGGAAACCCTGTTTTTTTTTGGTTTGTTTTTTAAGATTAATTTTATTGCTTGAGAGAAGGTTAGAGAGAGAGAGAGAGAGAGAAGGCGGGTGGGGCGGGCAAAGCAGTCTCCATAGTTGCACATCATTAGTTTTTTGACATAGTTTCATTTCACACAGTTGGATGGGGGGCCACACGAGGTGGAGTTGAACTGGGGTCCTCCCTTGAGGGAGGCGAGAACCTTCGCCACCATCCTAGTGGTTACCAGTTGCACTGCATTTCAGCATGTGGGTTTACATGGGCTGAGGCCAGGGCCAGGATCCATTCCCTGGACTTTGGTTGCAAGGCAAGCACTCAAGCTTTTGAGCTATCCCAGCATCCCTGGTAAACACTGGGTTTTAACAGCTGTTGCTCATGTCAATAAAAGTTCATTGTTATGAGATGACTGTGTGTATGGGTCTGATTTCAAAGCTACTTGAAAATTCCCTCAGAACCCATGAGAGTACAACAACAACAAAATAGTTACAGTGTACAGCATTCATAAGACATTTGCACAATTGCTCAGGATGCTAGATGTTCTCATTACACATGTAGGGACAGCATGTCTGACTCATACCTGTGGTCCAAACTTTAACCCTGGTGGTTTCTTGCTGAATAAAGATATTTGATTTGGCTTATCGATAACAGAAGGCTGGTTACAAGAAGGGAAGGGATTTAGTGGGAGGATAAAGGGGGTCAAATATATTGTGACAGAGGGAGACTAGACTTTGGGTAGAAGCACACAATGCAGTATACAAGTGATTTAGAATTGTACACTAGAAACTTAATATTATTAACCAATGTCACCCCATAAATTTAATTTAAAGAAAAGGTACTTGGTTTGGAAACCAGGAAATAAAAGAAGACGTTTCTACTGATTGTAATTATGAGTAAATATAAATAATACTAATATTTTTATTAAACATTTTATTAAATTCTTAAGTGTTTTTTTTTAAGGTTGGAGCCACATACATGATCAGAAATGTAAGAGTTTAAAGGAAAGCAGTTTTTCCCCAGAAGTGGACAGATTGATTCATTTTCTTCTCACTCCACATCTGAAAGAGCAATGTAGCTCAAGTACCTAGTTAGTGCTAAGGTAGTGAAGTTTTACTAAAACGTAAGTAAATTTAAAATGTATTGTGTAATAATGGACTTACTTAAATATACTTATATGAAGTGCAGCTCTTTTAAGTTTTACAAATATAATAGGAACAGTAATACTTACATTGTAAGCAGATTTTGACATATTTAGGTTGTAAATGAAACATTTTTTTCAACCATAAAATAATCCAGGAAGGTTTATATTGAAACTCAATATAGAAGACTTGAATAAATCCATGCTTATAATATTAATTTGAGTGCCTTATTAAACTAAAGCAACTCTGTCATAAGTTCCTTTAGGACAGAGTAATGTAATGATACCCTGTGTCTGACTAACAGCACACAATAAATATGATAAAATCATAGAGAAAGAACTTAAAACTTTAAAAAGTATTCCTAAAAGGATTAAAATTTATTTAATCAATGTGGGAGAATTTTTGAAGTGCTATTTATTAACAACCTATAACTTTTGATAAAATATATATTTGAGCTTCAGAATATTGCTTATTGAAGTAATTAATGCAAGTGATGGGAACAGATGTAAATACAAATGAAGCTTCACTTGCTTCCTGGCTGCTCACCTCCTATTGTGTGGCCCAATTCCTAACAGGCCATTGACTGGCAGTGGTCCATGGCCCAGAGGTTGGGGACCCCAACTTAACAGGCTACAAGAGAATGAAATGACATATTAAAAATATTGAAAAATAGGGGATGCCGGAATAGCTCAACAGGTTGAGCGCTTGCCTTGCAACCTTGTCTGAGGATCAAATCCAGGCCTGGGCCTGTGCAAACCCATGTGCTAAATGCGGCACAACTAGTAACTGCCCCAATGGTGGCAAAGGTTCTCGCTTCCCATGTGGGAGGCCCCCAGTTCGGTTCCTGCCCTGTGTGACCCTGCATCCACCTCTGGAATGAAACTGTGTCACAACTAATGGTATGCAACTATGGAGATTGCTCTGGGCTTTTCTCCCTTATCTCTCTCACCTCTCAACAGTAAATCTTTTTAAAATTTATTGTTTGAGAGAGAAGAGGGAGGGCCCAGAGCAATCTCCATAGTTGTACTTCATTCGTTTTGACATAGTTTCATTCCACACAGGTGGATGTGGGGCCATGTGGGGTGGGAACCAAGCTGGGGGCCTTTCACATGGGAGGCACTCCCCAGTTCATCGTATGGGTCTGCACAGGCTGGGGCTGGAATGCGACACCTGTACCTCAAGGTTGCAAGGCAAGAAGAGCTATCCTGGCATCCCCAAAGCTTTTTAAAAGAAACTTAAAAAAATTTTGCTATTTGTATGTCTTCAGGAGAGAAGTGCCTGTTTAGGTCTTCTGCCCATTTTTTAATTGGATCATTTGTTTTTTTGTTGTTGAGTTGTATGAGTTCTTTATAGATTTTAGATATTAGCCCCTTATCAGAGACATTGTTTGCAAATATTTTCTCCCATTTGGTTGGTTTCCTTTTTACATCGTTGACAGTGTCCTTTGCTGTGTAGAAGCTTTTTAGTTTTATATAGTCCCATTCATTTATTTTTGCTTTTACTTCCCTTGCCTTTGGGGTCAAGTTCATAAAATGCTCTCTGAGCCCAAGGTCTATAAGTTTAGTGCCGAAGCTTTCTTCTATGCACCTTATAGTTTCGGATCTTATGTGGAGGTCCTCGATCCACTTTGAGTTAATTTTGGTATATGATGACAATTCATAGTCCAGATTCATTCTTTTGCATGACCTCACTTATAGGTGTAATATAAAACTGAAAGGAACAAAGAAACAAAGACTCATGGACACAGTCAATAGTTTAGTGGTTACCTGAGGGTAAGGGGAGAGGTGGGTGGGAGAGATGGGTGGGGGGGTGGGTGAGGAGGAATCAAACATACAATGATGGAAAATGAGCTGATTCTGGGTGGTGAGCACATAATGCGATGTATAGACAATGTAATGTTGAATTGTACACCTGAAAATGATGTAATTGGTATCAATTAATGTCACCCCAATAAATTTAACAACAAACATGTTGCCGGTTGCTTGAGTTCCAGTTAACGGAGTCTACTGCACTTTTCTAGATAAAAGCAGTAGTTAATTCTCATATTCCAATAATCAATCTAAATTAGGGTGACCAGACGTCCCGCTTTTGGCGGGACAGTCCTGATTTTTAACAATTTGTCCCGCGTCCCGCGGCATTTTAAGAAAGTCCCGATTTTTGGAAAGAATGCACGACAAGCTAGGGAACGGCGGGAGATAGACCAAATTTTTAATCAAGAACCCCCTCCCCCCCGGTCAATGGTGTCCCGCTTTACCAATGTTAAAATCTGGTCACCTTAATCTAAATGTAAATGAATTGAACTCACCAATCAAAAAGCACAGAATAGCTGGATGGATTAAAAAACAAAACCTAGGGAAGCCAGATGGTTCAGCAGGTTGAGAGCTCATCTTGCAGCCCTAGGGTCCAAGGATCATATCCCAGCCTCAACCCATGCGGACCCATGTGCTGAACTGGGATATGCCCCCAGTTTGGCTCTCGCCAAGGCGAGTTTCCCATTTGGGAGGCTCCCAGTTCAGCTTCCTCCCAGGTGTGCCTCCCATGCGGGAGGGCCCCGACCTGGTTCCTGCCCTGAGCAGCCCAAACCTCTGGGTCTGGTTCCTGCCCTGCAAAGCCTAGCACCCACTTGTGGAGTGAAACTATATAGAAATCTAATGGTGTACAACTATGGAGACAACTCTGGACTCTTCCCCCCTTCTCTCTCTCTCTCAAAAACAAAGATAAATTAAAAAAACAAAAAAACAAAATCAAACCCAACTATATGATGTCTTCAGGAGACCCATCTCTGCTCCAAATACAAATGAAGGGTTGGAAGATGACTGATATCCAAAAGAAAGTGGGTGTGTAGCCATACTTACATCAAACAAAATAGATTTCAAGCCAGAAAAGGTAACAGGAAACAAAGATGGATATATAATAATAAATTGGATAATCCACTGAGAAGACTAAGCACCTATGCCAGTGCTTAGTTCCCCATTCAAAGCAAACTGGACCTCTTCTGGGATGACCATCAGAAGCCGTTTTCCTATTACCCTTGATGTCCTGAATGCCATCAAAATGTCTTCCTTTCAATATTTCCTTTCTCTTCAGGTAAAGAAAAGAGTCACTGGGGGCCAGATCAGGTGAGTAGGGAGTTTGTTCCAATATAGTAATTTGTTTACTGACTAAAAACTGACAGTGCTGTGTGAGCTGGTGCATTGTCGTGATGCAAGAGCCATAAGTTGGTGAAAAGTTCAGGTTGTTTTCATCTAACTTTTTCACTCCACCTTTTCAGCACTTCCAAGTAGTCAATTTGGTTGACTATTTGACCAGTTGGTACAAATTCATAATGAACAATCCCTTTGATATCAAGAAAGGTTAGCAACATTGTTTATTTTTTATTTTTATTTTTTGACAGAGAGAGAGAGAGATACAGAGACAGAGAGGAGGGGGAGGGCCCAGAACAGTCTCCATAGTTGCACATCATTGGATTTTCCACATAGTTTCATTACACAGGTGGGCGCGGGGCTGCACAGGGCAGGAACTGGGCCGGGGTCTCACCCCTGTGAGAACCGAACTGGGGGCACTCCCCAGTTCAGCATATGGGTCCACATGGGCTGGGGCCGGGGCCGGGATCCTATCTTTGGTCCTTGGGGCTGCAAAGTGAGCACTTAACCCACTGAGCCATCCCGGCTTCCTCTAGCAACATCATTTTGACTCGACTTAAACTGATGAAACATTTTTGGTCGTGGAAAATTAGCTGACTTCCATTGTGCACGCTGATGCTTTGCTTCAGGGCTGTATTGGTACACCCATGTTTCATGAGCAGTGATAACACAGCTCAAAACATTGTCTTGCCTCTCCAAAAGGTCTTGACAAACTCAAGCTCCAACATTTTTGTGACAGCACACAAAAACACGCAACAATAATGAATGCCACTCAGCAAGACACTGCCAAACATCAACACAAACACAGCTGTGAGACACTGATATACCAAAGTTATGAAACCGTATGGAGTTGTTTGCCAATGTAAATGTGTAGTGGCAAGGTTTTGAACTTCATTTTCAGAAAAAAAATTATAAGTGTGTGCATGTGTGTATAAACAGACCTGAGGGAGAAATAGCAACACAATTATAGTAGGACACTATAACACCTCTTACCAATGGATACCCATCCAGATAAAAAGTCAACATGGAAACATTGACCTTAAATGGCACATTAGACCAGATGGACTTAATAAACCTTTACAAAAAATTTCTTGAGAGATCCAAGATGGCAGCATGAGAGGAGAACGCAGATAACTGCCTGGGAAGGGCCTTGTGAACAGAGGGGAATCCACAGGGAGAACCCTGAGAAGAAACCTCAACTAAGAGAACCACACAACGCAGAACAACACACAAAGCTTAGAGAAAAAAAGGGGAGAGCGGGAGAGGGAAAGGGAAGCAGCGGTTCGGGGACAGAGACTCGGAGCGCGGCCCGGGGCTGGCATAAGCAAAGGGGGATTGGGGGACTACGGTCAAAGTGGAGCTGGATCGAGGGCGGGCTGGAAGCCGAGACCTAGGGAGCGTGGAATCCCCACGAGACTGTGGACAATTTAACATCCGAACTCGGGGAAGCTGGGATGGCTCAGTGGGTTAAGCATTCACTTTGCAGCCCCGGGGACCGAGGATCAAATCCCGGCCCCGGCCCGTGTGGAACCATGTGCTGAACTGGGAGCTCCCCCAGTTCAGTTCTCTCTCTTTCTCTGTCTCTGTATCTCTCTCTGTCAAAAATAAATAAATAAATATATTTAAAAAAACAAACAAAAAAAAAACCAAAAAAAACATCCGAACTCAAGGGACAGCACGCAGTGCCCTAATCAGATCACAGAGCCTAAAGTGGAACAGTGACTGTGGAGCAGGGCAGCTGCACGTCCCGGCGGGCGGGGTGAGAGCAGGGCACCAGCCCACAACAGCTCAGCACCCCTGATTTACGGAGGAGATTGACTGTGAGGGAGCGCCTTCTGAGGACGGGGCTCTTGGAGTGAGGGCTGGGGCTTGAGTGGGCATAGCTGCATTGGACGTGCTTAGAGGGAATCCGGTGGTCTCGACAGAGCCGGGAGCGTAGAGCGGCTGCCGCCCGAGCTACGGCCTGCACGCACGCGGGCTTTCGGTGCCCCACCCACCAGGCTGCCGCAACACCTCTGCTTGATTGCCAGCATGCTACAGGGCTTTTGGCGCCCTGCCCACCGGGCCCCTGCAGCACTACTGCCTGCTCGTGAGTGCGCAACTGGGCTTTTGGCGTCCCGCCCATCGGGCCTCTGGGGCGTTGCAGCCGACGAGCGCACTGGGCTGACGACCGGGTCGCCGCGGTCTCATTGCCTGCACACGGGACTGCGCGGCTGACTGGGGCCTCTGCCAAGCGCTAGCCCATCAAAGTGCTTCCCTGCGGGCGTGGCTTACAGATACGATTGAAGGAGGGGCAGCCAGGCAGAGGAAAGATCAGAGCTCCTTCGCCACGCCCACACTGAACCACCAGCCCCCCTGCTGAAAGAGGAATCTGCTATTGTGTCTCAGGCCCGCCCTAGCTCCTACTCACATGCCCCCACCCCTGGCTACACCTTTACTACCCTGCTATCTCACAGCTAAGACAGCAACCTGAAGTGCCCCAGGACACAGAAACTGTCTGCTTCCCCCAACCATCTCCCAAAATCTCCTTCTCCCACAACTGAGCCCAAAAGAAAAAATAAAGAGAAGCCCATTTGATAGGCAACCCCCCAGAGGGAAAACAGACTCATGCGTAAAACAAAAAGAACCACATCAAACACAATGCACATCTCAGAATCCAAAGCCCCTCCAGAAGATCAGGGGCAGTCTTTAGTAAAGGACCTTGCACACTTGGAATCAAATCTAAGTGAAACAGAATTCAGGGCTGCATAAATCAAGACACTAAGAGAGCTCACTCAATGCTGGCAAAGTACCCAGACACAGTTAAATGACCTCAACAAGAAATTTTCTGAGCAAAATGAGTACTTTACCAACAAAATTGAGAAGCTAGAGCAGAACCAAAAGGAACTCCTTGAAATGAAAGGCATCATGGGAGAGCTGAAAAAAGAACTGACCAGCATAGGAAACAGG
>PVKE010017597.1:0-30554 GCA_004027555.1 Craseonycteris thonglongyai
AAAAAAATATTTATTGCATTCCTATTCTGTGCCAAGTATTATATTTAGGAACTTGAATCCAAAGAAAATAGAATGGAATTCCTTTCCTCAATGAACTATCCATCTAGTGGAGGGTCAGTATATTAATACAATGGAATCTCATTTAACCAGCACCCATGGGGATTGGTAGATGCTGTATAAATAAATGTAAGTAGACACTCTGTTAACCAGAACTCAAGCAACCAACATTCTGGAGCAACCAGTAAAATGTCTAGTAGCCAGCAAAAAAAGTTTTGCTGTTTGCTTGAGTTCCAGTAAACGGAGAGTCTACTGTAATATAATAGTATTAGGGGAAGCCGGGATGGCTCAGTGGGTTAAGTGCTCACTTTGCAGTGCCAGGGACCGGGGATCGAATCCCTGCGGAACCATGTGCTGAACTGGGAGCTCCCCCAGTTCGGTTCTCTCTCTGTCTCTGTATCTCTCTCTCTCTCTCTCTCTCTCTCTCTCTCTCTCTCTCTGTCAAAAAAAAAAAAAAAATAGTATTAAAAGTAAGCAGTTATAGAAACAAGATAAAAGCTGCCAGTCCTCTTAAAGTCTAGATGTGTTACTGGCATATAGTATCACTTTCACTGTACTCCATTGGTCAAGGTAGTTGCAGGCCAGCTGAGATTCAAGGCAAAGGAAATAGACCTCATCTATCAATGGAAGAAATGTCAGAATTTGCAGCCATCTTTAATCTGTTCATACCACTCTTCATGTGTTGTTTTTCATTGTTTAGAGATTGATTTTATAATTTTTTATTTCTCTTATTCCTTGGTCTTGGATGATTTCTAAGATGAAGGAGGCCTTTTCTTTGCCATTTCTAGAAGTCTGAGTAGTTTTTAAGATATCTGAAGATGATGGAGGTGGTAGTGACAGAAATAAGGATAGCTATTATAGTTAGCCAAGACTTGATATTTTTCTCACCTTCTACTGTAGGACCTAGGGCAATACCTAGTACATACATAGTAAGCTCTCAGAAAATATTGTTCTCATAAATGCCTGTGTGTCTAATTTTGTACATATGTCTGCTTAGACAGGAAAAGTTTTAAATATTTTGGCTTATTTACTACATTGAAGATAAATTGAGGAAAATAAAATAAAATCCTCCCAGCTAAAAGAAAGTTCATTAATTAATTAATAGTTCTTATATAGAAATTTTTTTTCAGAAGAATCAAAATTAGTTGTATGCAACTAATTTTTTGTCATGGGTTATAATAAATAATCTTGCTAGAGTTATCAGCTGTCTGCCTGAGCTCCTCCACTTCTCTAACACATTGTATGCTGTTGCTTCTAGTTACATGTGCTGCTCAGCACCAGCAGAGGCATGCAGCCCCAAAATGGCGCAGGGTAGAGAAAAGATGAGGCAGAATCAGGCCCGCAAGGGAGGGAAACAGATGGGTTGTGGGAGATGACCCTGTCCCCATGTTGTTTTTGTTCTGGCTGCTACTGATCTTATATGAATCAGCAGCCAAGAATTTGAAATTAGTGATCCTAGGACCTAGGATGAAAAAGAAAGTTTGATCTAAAACATGACACATAGTTTTTTCTTTTGACAATTTTAATTACCTTTCTTTTGAGACAAGAAAGTATATATTTTTTTAAATGCTATTTTTTAAAGATTTATTGTTTTTGTTTTTGTTTTTAATTTCTTTTTAATATATTTTATTTATTTTATTTATTTTTGACAGAGAGAGAGAGAGAGACAGAGACAGAGACAGAATTGAACTAGGGTAGCTCCCAGTTCAGCACATGGTTCCGCACGGGCCGGGGCTGGGATTTGATCCTAGGTCCCCAACGCTTCAAAGTGAGCGCTTAACCCACTGAGCCATCCCGGCTTCCCCAGATTTATTGTTTTTGACAGAGAGAGAGACAGATACAGAGACAGAGATAGAGAGAAGGGGGGAGGGCCCGGAACAGTCTCCATAGTTGCACATCATTGGTTTTTCCACATAGTTTTATTTCACAGGTGGGTGGAGCTGCACAGGGCAGGAACTGGGCGGGGGTCTTGTCCCGGTGAGAACTGAACTGGGGGCACTCCCCAGTTCAGCATGTGGGTCCCCACGGGCCGGGGCCGGGATTTGATCCTCGGTCTTCAGGGCTGCAAAGTGAGTGCTTTAACCCACTGAGCCATCCTGGCTTCCCCAAGAAAGTATTTTGTTTGAGATAGAACTTTAATTTTTCTAAATATGATGCATATAATCTGAGATAACTATTACTCTTAGTTTTTTATGTGTGCAAGTTTTTTTTTTTAAGATTTATTTTATTGATTTTGATAGGCAGAGAGACAGAGAAAAGGTGGAAGGCCCAGAGCAGTCTCCACAGCTGTACTTAATCAGTCTTCAACATGATTTCATTCCACACAGGTGGGCGGAGGCTGCTCAGAGCAGGAACTAGGCTGGGGGCCTCCCATATGGGAGGCATGCCCCTTGGAGCCAGGGGCCAAACCACGGGGCAAGAACCAAACTTGGGGTTTCCCTCATGGGAGGCACACCCCAGTTTAGCATATGGGTCTGCACCAGTCATGGCTGGGATTTGATCCTTGGTCCCTGAGGCTGCAAAGTGAGTTCTTAACCTGCTGAGCCATCCTGGCTTCCCCTGTATGTGCAAGTTTTAGAGTGAGTAAAATTTTAGGAGTTTGTAGAGACTTAATTACTTCAACATTTTTGGATCTTATCTCTTATCAGAGTTTACTAGGGCTTTCTCCTGTGAAATGAATAGAAAGTAGTGTATTTGCTAGAGAAGTAAATCTTTCAAGTGTATAGTTTTACGTTAAATATTCTCTTTTGTTAGTACTTGTACTTGATTTTTGTTTGCAATATTTTCTAAGGTCAAGATAAAGCACACCTTGCTTTATGACTCACCCTGTCTTCACTTTGTTCTATGGAAGATTCTTTTATGAAAAAAACCATTAGAAGATCAAATACCATATGATCTTACTTATATGTGGAATCTAAAGAACAGAATAAATGAACAAACAAAACAGAAATAGACTCATAGATACTGAGAACAAATTGATGGTTGCCAGATGGGAGGGGGTTTGGGGCATGGTAAGAAATATAAAGGGATTAGGAAGTACAAATTGATAGTCACAAAATAGTCATGGGAAGGTGGAATATAGTATGGGGAATATAGTCAATAACGTAAAAACTGTGAAACTGGGGGAAGCCGGGATGGCTCAGTGGGTTAAGCGCTCACTTTGCAGCCCTGGGGACCAAGGATCGAATCCCGGTCCCAGCCTGAGTGGACCCATATGCTGAACTAGGGAGTGCCCCCAGTTCGGTTCTCACCAGGGTGAGACCCTGGCCCGTTTCCTGCCCTGTGCCGCCCCGCGCCCACCTGTGGAACAAAACTATGTGGAAAAACCAATGATGTACAACTATGGAGACTGTTCTGGGCCCTCCCCCTTCTCTCTGTCTCTGTCTCTGTATCTCTCTCTCTCTCTGTCAAACACAATAAAAAAAAATCTTCAAAACTGTGAAACTGTGTATGTATCGGGGGGAGCCCATTATAAATTATATAAATGCCTACCTACTGCTCTATACACCTGAAAATAATATAAAATAACATTGAATGTCAACTATAATTAAAAAAAATATATACATATGGTCATGGGATGTAGTGTACAGCATAGGGACTATAGTCAATGGTATTTTTTATTTAGTTTTTATTGTTAAATTTATTGGGGTGACATTGGTCAGCAATATAGTTTCCAGGTGTACAACAATGGTATTTTAATAGCTCTGTGAGGTGTCAGATAGGTAGTACACTTATTGGAGTTATTTTGTGAGGTGTGTAAATGTCTAATTATGTTTTCTACATCAGAAACAAATAAATAACATTATACAAATGTTATCAAACATATAGTTGTGGGAAAGCTGGGATGGCTCAGCGGGTTAAGTGCTTGCTTTGAAGCCCTGGGGACCGAGGATCAAATCCCGGCCCTGGTCCATGCGGACCCACATGCTGAACTGAGGTATGTCCCCAGTTCAGTTCTTGCCGGGACCTATGTGGGAGGCTCCCGGCCCAGTTCCTGCCCTGTGCAGCCCTGTGCCCACCTGTGGAATGAAACATGGAAAACTAATATCAGCTATGGAGACTGCTCTGGGCCCTCCCCCTTTTCTCTGTCTCTCTCTGTTTCTGTTTCTATGAAAAATCAATAAAATAAATCTTAAAACAAACAAACAAAAAATTATACAGTTGTAGAGAGAATAATAGTATAATGAATCTGTATATAGCCAATACTCAGCTTTAGCAGGTACCAGTGTTTTGCCACTCTTGTTTTATCTTCTCCATCCCCCCACCCCCCAATTTTTATGGAACGATTCTATTGTAATACAGTTTAAAATTAGCATTTTGAAGGATATATCCTGAAACTTTTGAAATCTCTAAATTAATAAATATCACCATAGCATATAATTTACCCAATAAAAATATGTGATAAAGTATATTTGTAAAAGTTTTGTGTCCTCTTCAAGTCCTTAATGCTTCTATAAATTTGGAACTCAATCCATTACTAAACTATTAAAATAAGTTCTGAATGGAACACTCACCAAAACAGTTTTTCAAATTGCTTTTTCTTTCATTCCAGGTAGTGGCAATAATAATCATGACCCAAGTCACTATAGAATTTGATACTCTTTTCTGTAATCTATTAAAAATGTGCGTGTTCTAAGAAACATTTTAATTTATTTATTATCTCTTCATACCTAATACTAGGTATGACCTTGGGTTGATTTTCTTTTGGGGCCGTTTCCTGCAGTTACTTAAAAAATCATTTTCTAGAGGTACTGGTTATGTGAATTAAGTGCATACCAGGATTTTAGACTCCTGGAGTTTAACTTCATGCTTCATTAGAAGCATCATGTGATGGATCTTTATTGTCTCTTTGGGAGTAGTAGTAATACATGTGAATGTCAAATCTCTGAAACTCAGTAATAATAATAATTTAATTCAAACAAGGAGAAAGGTATGTATGTTCAGGATTAGAAAAGTAAATTTAAAAATGTTTTAAATGATTTATTTTTTCAAGCTTGATGAGTAATGTGAGTTATCTTAGTATTTTATTGATTTCACAGAGAGACAGAGAGAGACAGAGAGAAGGGGGAGGGTCCACAGCAGTCTCCATAGTTGTATGTCATCAGTTTTCGACAGTTTCATTCCACGCAGGTGCGTGGGGGGCCATGCAGGGGGCCTCCCGCATGGGAGGCATGACCCCTCGAGCTGGGTGCCAAACTGGGGGCCTCCCACATGGGCAGTTTGCCCCGGCAAGAACTGAACTGGGTGCCTCCCATATGGGAAGTTTGCCCTGGCAAGAACCGAACTGGGCGCCTCCCACATGGGAAATACACCCCAGTTCAGGATATGGGTTCACATGGGCCGGGGCCAAGATTCTATCCTCGGACCCTGGGGCTTCAAGGTGAGCACTTAACCCACTGAGCCATCATAGCATCCCTGTAAATTATTTTTTTTAAGGAGAGTTCTTGCCAGGCCAGTTTTAAATTATTACAGTAAAAAGATAAAATACTAGATTTATCATCTCAGCCACAGTAAAGTATACAACTCAGGGGAAGCCAGGATGGCTCAGTGAGGTAAGCGCTTGCTTTGCAGTCCTGGGGACCCAGGATTGAATCATGCCCCTGGGCCCATGCAGACCCATATGCTGAATTGTGCTTCCCATGCAGGAGGCCCTCAGTTTGATTATCCCCACTGCCCTTTTGGCCCCTGGCTCCAGCGGGCATGCCTCCAACGTGGGAGGCCCCTGGCCCAGTTCCTGCCCTGCATGGCTCCTACCCACCTGTGTGGAACAAAACTATGTCAAAAACTGATGACATACAGCTATGGAGACTGCTCTGGGCCCTCCTCCTTCTCTCAGACTCTCTCTTTCTCTGTCTCGGTCAAAAACAATGAAATAAATCTTAAAAAAGTATACAGCTCAGTAGTGTTAAGTATATTCACATTGTTGTACAACAGATCTCTAGAATTTTATCTTGCAAAACTGAAACTATACCCAGTGAAGCACTATTGCCAGCTCATTTTTAACCCTTAGTGCTACCTTCTGCCAGTGGTACTAGTGAGAAATGCGAAAGGTAATTTAATAAAATGTATCACCTTAGGAAAAAAAAAATTATGAAGTTATTGTTTTAGATATCCATATGTGGTTTTAATAATAATACTATTCTTTTACATTGTCGGAAAAAGAAATGTAATTATTTCAGTCATACATCATACAAAAAAAAATATAATAAATTATAGCTCTTGGTCTACATATGAGCTATTGGCCCACTGCACTTTTCTCTGGAGATGCAAAAGCCGATATATAAGCCTGTCGCACTAAAAGGGTTAATAAAAAAAATTACTTATTTGAAATGAGAAGTAGTCATTTACATATTAAAATGTGTTAGTCTCATTTGTATTCATGTAAAGAATGAATTATGAGGCAGTATTTTAGTTTTTCTGTTAATCTAGTAAACATCATTAAACTGCCAGTACTGTTATTCCTAGGTTGACCAGACATACCGTTTGAAATGGGACAGAAAACAACAGTACTAGCCCAGTGAGACTAGGCTGACCATACATACCGTTTGAAAGTACTGTTGTTTTCTGTCCTATTTAAAATGATAGGCCTGGTCAGCCTAGTTATTCTCCCCACACCCCAAGTGCCATAAATTTTTACTTAATCTCAGTTTAAGTTATAATATCACAAATATCAGTTAAGTCTAAAGTAGTGGGGCTAGGGGAGGCCAGGATGGCTCAGTGGGTTAGGCGCTCACTTTGCAGCCCCAGGGACCGAGGATCGAATCCTGGCCCCAGCCTGTGTGGACCCATATGCTGAACTAGGGAGTGCCCCCAGTTCAGTTCTCACAGGGATGAGACCCTGGCCCAGTTCCTGCCCTGTGCAGCCCCACACCCACCTGTGGAATAAAGCTATGTGGAAAAACCAATGATGTGCAACTATGGAGACTGTCCTGGGCCCTCCCCCTTCCCTCTGTCTGTATCTCTCTCTCTCTCAAAAACAATAAAAATAAATCTTTAAAGTAGTGGGGCTTTGCTGTGTGGTTAAGAACTTTCTAGATGAAATAATGCTTCTAGTCCAACAGTTCAATTAGAGTACTTAAGTGGAATGAGGTTTATTGGTTCCTTTCCTTGATTTCCAAACATTATTCATAGTGTTTCTATATATTTCACGCAGTTTAACTTATATCATTCAGATCTTTTTAAAGATCTGCCTCTCTTGGGTTCTACATTATCTTAGTTATCTTTCATTTGCTTCTGTTTTTGTTCAGACAAGTATTTATTGAGTGCCATTTAATGAGTCTGTCTACTGCATAGTTGTTAACTACTCAGTTAAATTTCTGTTTTCTAATAAGAGGAATTAACTCATATAATCCATGATTTAATAATAACTGTTTATTTCCCCCAGACTTATTGAGAGGTAATTGACATACAGTAGTGTATAAGTTTAAGGAATACAGCATAATGACTTGACATACAGATACTGTGAAATGATTGCCACAGTAAATTTAGTTAACATCTATCATCTCACATAGATACAAAAGAAAAACACTTTTTTTCTTGTGATGAGAACTCTTAGGATTTACTTTCTTAACAACTTTCAAATATGTCATACAGCAGTGTTAACTATAGTCATCATGTTGTACATTACATCCCTGGGTCCTATTTATTATTTCTTGTAACTGGAAGCTTATACATTTTGGCCACCTTCATCCAGTTTTCCGACCCTTTACTCTCCATCTCTGGTAAACACAAATATGATTTATTTTTAGGAATTAAATATTGATTTTGGGTTTTGTTTTTTGTTTTTAATGTTTGTTTTTAGATTCCACATAAGTGAGATAATACAGTATTTGTTTTTTTCTGTCAGACTTATTTCACTTAGCATAATGACCTCAAGGTCCATTTGTGCAATCACAAATGGGGAAGGCCCAGAGCAGTCTCCGTAATTTTGTACATCATTAGTTGTGACATGATTTCATTCCCCACAGGTGGATGTGGGGTCACTCAGGGCAGGAACCAAACTGGGGCCTCCTACATGGGAGGTGAGAACGTTTGCTGCCATCCTGGTGGTTACCAGTGTTGCCACAGTTCAGCATATGGGTTTGCTTGGGCTGCGGCTGGGACTCAATCCCTAGACCTCGTTATATTGCAAGATAAGTGCTCAACCTGCTGAGGTATCCTGGTATTCCTTTTATACGTTTTCTTAAACTCGACTTTAGAGAAACATTTCCACATTTTAAATGCTTATAAAAATTATTTTTAACTGCATAGGATTTGGTGAATAAGTATTTTCTTAATTCACTTAACCATTAATTCTCATGTTGTTGAAAGACTTTCATATTGTATGTATTTGTCATTTTTTAAAGATCTTGTTCTTGCCAAGTGTTTTGTTTTTAATATTCTATTCCTGGGCATTATGATTAAATGTTCATGTAGCCAGTGGTCGGCAAACTGCGGCTCGTGAGCCGCAGTTTGCCGACCACTGATTAGAGTAAACTATTTGGGCAAGTATCCATCATTAAACAGACATCTTATAGTTCTTTACGGAAGCTAATGGCTGTGAATTGTTTTCTTAAAGAAATTTTCTCCCCTAGATTGTTTTGGTACCATATGATACTTTAATATCTTGTGCATACTCATTAAGTGCTATTTCTCAAGATACCTTTTCTTAGTAGTTAGAAGGTAACATTGATCTGATAGTCATTTCTGCTTGGCCACTATTTCCTTTATCTCATTAAATTTGTTTGTGTGCTCTTTTTATTTCAAATGTATGTTGTCCTGAGTAATATAGTTAAGGACAATATCCAACTTGTAGCCTCATACACTCTGTGAACATAGTAAATACTAATTTATAATGATACCTTACTTTACAAAAAGTTTTTAAGAATAGTGGTAGCTTGCCAGTAATAGACTGTATGTTATTAATACTCAGCATATACTCAATGGAATAGTCAGTGACATCTAAACCTTTTGTTTCTCTTTCCATTTCCAGGTTGGAATCACGAAAGCCAAGGTGGATTTCTCCAGTGTAGTGTGCCTGCCCCCTTCCGTCATTGCTGTGAATGGGCTGGACGGAGGAGGGGCTGGCGAAAATGATGATGAACCAGTGCTGGTGTCCCTGTCTGCAGCCCCCAGCCCCCAGAGTGAAGCTGTTGCCAATGAACTGCAGGAGCTGTCCTTACAGCCCGAGCTGACCCTTGGCCTCCACCCTGGCAGGAATCCCAATTTGCCTCCACTCAGTGAACGGAAGAATGGTGAGCAAATATGTGATTATTGCATTGCCTGATTTGAAGCACGTCTTCATATAGATCCTTACCTTGTTTCATATCTCTTGAAAGTTTCTTATAATCTTACTATTTTTTGTAAAATAGAAAAGTTTAGGTGATCATTGTAAACTCAACATTTTTGCCTGCATTATTATAATTGCTTTCTAATTTGTCTGATTTTTCTGCCTCACCTCCCCCATCCCTTCCATAAATTTTTTTTTTAATTTAATTTATTGTTTTTGACAGAGAGAGACAGTGAGAAGGGGGAGGGCCCAGAACAGTCTCCATAGTTGTATGTCATCAGTTTTCTACATGGTTTTGTTCCACACAGGTGGATGGGGGCTGCACAGGGTGGGAACTGGACTGGGGGCCTCCCGATTGGGAGGCATGTCCCCTTGAGCCAGGGGCCGAACTGGGGGCTTCCCACATGGGAAGCACACCCCAGTTCAGCATGTGGATCCGCCTGGGCCGGAGCCGGGATTCGGTCCTTGGTCCTTGGGGCATCAAAGTGAGCGTTTAACCTGCTGAGCCATCCCAGCTTTCCCAAAATAGATCTTAAAAAAAAAAAAGATATAAAGAATACGTAATAGAGCAAATACCTCTCTGTACTCACATACCACCTGACTTATGTACTCTCTGGATTTCCCACCATCCCTAGTATTGTTTTTTTTTTTTACATATGAATATATTCTTAGGCAATATATAAGATTGTTTCTCATTTTTTTTTTAAACGTTTCCATCATTTCAAGAAATTATCTTTTATTTATTTATTTATGACAGAGAGAGAGAGAGAGAGAGAGAGAGAGAGAGAGAGAGAGAGAGAGAGAGATACAGATACAGAGAGAGATACAGAGAGAGAGAGATACAGAGACAGAGAGAGAACTGAACTGGGGGAACTCCCCAGCTCAGTACATGGCTCCCCACGGGCTGGGGCCAGGACTTGATCCTCGGTCCCCGGCAATGCAAAGTGAGCGCTTAACCCACTGAGCCATCCCAGCTTCCCTGCTTCTCATTTTAAACTCATATGCTAGGGCTGTCCAGAAAGTATTCAACCACGTAACTTCTCATTATATTGACAGTGGCTGGATTATTTTCTGGACAGCCCTTGTATATTATATATATTACCGTATTTTCCGGCGTATAAGACGACCGGGCGTATAAGACGACCCCCTAATTTTACAGTTAAAACATAGGTTTAGGTCTATATTCGCTGTATAAGACTACAGCCTCGTAAGTGGGGGGGGGTAGTCTTATACAGTGAATATAGGCCTAAACCTATGTTTTAACTGTAAAATTAGGGGGTCGTCTTATACACCCGGTCATCTTTTACGCCGGAAACTATGGTAAGTAGAGAGAGAACTGTATTGTATATATTCATATTCTTCAAATTGTTTATTGTTTCGTATTTATTTTCCCTGTGAGCTTTTATAGATTGTCTGTATTTCATCTAATTTAATTATGAATCACCATTTATTGAATAGTCCTACTTTTTCCTAGTGATCTTTAATGCCAGCCTTACTCTGTTTCTCTGTGTGTAGGAGTTTTTAGGCTTTCTGTCCTATTTCAGTGGTCTGTCTATTCATCTCTATTCATCTCTGTTGTACTACATCATCTTAATAAATATTTCTTTTTTTAAAGATTTATTTTTATTGTTTTTGATAGAGACAGAGACAAGGAAGGGGGAGGGGCCCAGAACAGTCTCCATAGTTGCACATCATTGGTTTTTCCACATAGTTTCATTCCACAGGTGGGCGTGGGGCTGCACAGGGCAGGAACTGGGCTGGTGTCTCACCCCAGTGAGAACCGAACTGGGGCACTCCCTAGTTCAACATATGGGTCCTCATGGGCCGGGGCCAGTATTCAATCCACAGTACCTGGGGCTGCAAAGTGAGCGCTTAACCCACTGAGCCATCCTGGCTTCCCCTATTGTTCCATAATTTTTGAATCAGCATTGAGGTTCTGCAAAAACAAGCAAACAAAACGCATGGGATTTTTTTCCTTTAACATTTTATTACAAAAAATTTCACACACATGATAAAGTAGAAAGACTTTTGCAATGAACCACCTTTATGTCCACTTCTTAGATTCTACCATTAACATTTTATAATACTTGATTTATAATTATATCTGTCCATCTACCCATCCCTCTGTCTGTCCCATCAACCCATCTTATTTTTTGGAAGTATTTCAAAGTAAATTGCAAGTGTCCTGGTGATTGAATTATCACAGAGTGAATATACCTGTGTGTGATTATCATTTAGTGAAGAAATAAAACATTACTATCACCCCGCAACCACCCTTGTGCTTCTTCCCAAGCAATACTCTTCCTGCCCAATGGAAATTACCATCCTGACTTTTATACATCTAATTTTTATTGTTTTTTATTTTTTGAGAGAGAGAGAAGGGAGAGCGCCCAGAGCAGTCTCCACACCTGCACTTCATTTGTTTACTGCATAGTTTCCACAGGTGAGCATGGGGCAGTACAGGACAGGAATGGGGCCGGGAGCCTCCCACCCGGGGTTGGAGCTGAACTGGGGGCCTTCCACATGGGAGGCTTGCCCCAGTGAGAACCAAACTGGGGCCACACCCCAATTCAGCACATGGGTCCGTATGGGCCAGGGTCAGGTCTTTATCCTTGGACCCTGGGGCTTCAAGACAAGCGCTCAACCCACTGAGCCATCCCGGCATTCCCCCAACTACTCCATATCATGGCCAACACTTGGAATTGTTAGATTTTAATGTTTACTACTATGCTGGTTTCATAAAGGTATTTCATGACTTTCTTGATTTTCATATTGCTGTTTTCTGTTGAGGTTAAATACCTCTTCTATTTATTGGCCCTTTGAATTTCTTCTGTGAAGTACGTAGTAAATTCTTTTGCCTATTTTTTCTATTGCATTGTCTTTTTTTTTTCATTGATTACTAGGAGTTCTTTATGTATTCGGAATACTGATGGGTTGTTGCTTAAATATGTTAATAGATATCTTCTCCAACTCGGAATTGTCTTTATCATTTTCTTTATGGTATCTTTTGATGAAGAATTTCTAAATTTTATGTAATTGATCTATAAGTATAGTCAGTTTTGTGCCTTTCGTTATTGTATGAGGGTAAAGTAAGCCTTAATTAAAAATTTTTTCCCAATGGATTCTCATTTATTGAAAATACTGTTGCTTTCTCATTGATCAGCAAAGCTGCCTTTCCATATATCAAGGACCTACCTATGTGTGTTGTATTTTTGAGCTCACTATTTGTTTCTGTTGGTCTATTTGTATGTGCCTGTACCAGTACCTCACAGTCTTAATGATGATAACTATAATGAGCCCTTATATGAGAGAATTAAGTCCTCTCACCTTTTCTTTTTCCAGAAATGTCTTTTTTGGTGTATTCTTGGACCTTTGCTTCTCCATATAAATTTTAAAATCACTTTGAGATTTTGATTGGGATTGCATTAAATCTATAAATCCATTTGTGGGAAATTAACATGGTTAGAATATTATACTGTGAATGTGGAATATTTCTTCATTTATTTAGATCACCCATGTCCAACTTCTGGCCCAGGATAGCTTTGAATGTGGCCCAACACAAATTCTGAAAACATTATGAGTTTATTTTTGTGACCTTTTTTTTTTCAGTTCATCAGCTAGTGTTAGTGTATTTTATGTGTGGTCTAAGAAAAGTCTTCTTCCAATGTGGCCCAGGGAAGCCAAAATGTTGGACACTGATGATTTAGATTGTAAGGTTTCCAGTGAGGTTTTATAATTTTTTCTGTGGTTGTCTTCCACATCTTTTATTAGATTTAGTTTTAGAGGTCTCATATATTTTAATGCTTTTGTAAGTGTTATCTTTTTAAAACTTTGTTTTTGCTGATTCAAGATATTTTTCTGAAAAATACAGTTTCTGTGTATCAGTATTTGCTATCCTGGGTGAGGCGAGAAGTGTTTTATGTAAAGAGAAGTACAAGAGTAGAAGTGAAAAAGGACAAACTTGGTCCCATTTAGTATGCTTTTCTTCTCCTTTGTATAAAACTGAGAAAGTACTCATTGGTTTTCCACATGGGTAGCCTGTGAAAGAAAGGGCAGATAATGTTTTTTTTTTTACCCCCTATAAGGGTGCACACAGTAGTCTTTCATGCTTCAGTGTTGCACAGGAGGTACTAATTATCTGCTGGAACAAGTAAAAATTTTGAGTGGGCATTTTCTGATTCAAATTACAG
Organism: Craseonycteris thonglongyai; assembly: GCA_004027555.1. Lineage (NCBI taxonomy): Eukaryota > Metazoa > Chordata > Mammalia > Chiroptera > Craseonycteridae > Craseonycteris > Craseonycteris thonglongyai. The sequence continues at coordinate 13,516 of PVKE010017597.1, forward strand.
TATTTTTTGGGGAAAGGAAAGAGATTTGTTACTTATGCTCCTCAGAAAGCTTGGTTATGAAGGGTTTTCTAGATTTGGTCTCCCAACCAGTGTGAAAATGCCCAAATCTTAAGTATATCAATTCATTGATTTTTTTAATAATGTGATTTATAGAATTTCATAACCTACTTCATCCCACTACTTAAAGATAATCAATTTCCCATTTTTATGTATTCATCAGTTATTGTTCTGTGACGCCGGAACACAAGCAGATACCAGGTAGATTCTCCCTCTTTAAAAAATAAAACAAAAACCTTCCCAGTTAATTTAATCATCCAGAGAAAATTGCTATTAGTATATGCTTTATTTCCCTCCAGTCTTCTTCCAAATGTATGTTTTAAAAATAATTGAGCTAATACTGTGCTTTCTATATTTGGTATTTTAGCTTAAGATTTTTCAGATGTCACTGAAAATTTTATAAGTAGCTTTTTTAATGGGTATAACATTCCATTATATACCATCATTTATTTACCGGTAATTGCCCCCTTGGACATTTGAATTATTTTCTGTTTTTCACACATTAATATTTAAATGTGTCTTCCTTAAATTCTTTTAGTAATAATAGTGTCTTATAGTTTTCTGTGTATATGAATCAACATAGTTAAAATGGCCATGTTATCCAAAACGATATACAGATTTAATGCAATTTCTATTAAAATTCCACAGACATTCTTTTGAGAAATAGATTATAAAATCATCAGATTCGTATGGAACCACAGAAGACCCCAAATCACCAAAGCAATTTCTACAAAAAAAGAATAAGGTGGGAGGCATCATGCTCCCGACTTCAGTACATACTACAAAGCATCAATAATCAAAACAGTTTGGTACTGGCAGACAAACAGACACATAGACCAATGGAACAGAATAAAAAACCCGGAAATAAATCCAAAAATATATGGATGGATAATTTTTTACAAAGGAGCAAAAATATATATAGTAGAGAAAAGAAAACCTCTTCAGTAAATGGTGCTGGGAAAATTGGAAAACCACATGCAGAAGAATGAATCTGGACTGCAAACTGTCCCCATATACCAAAGTTAACTCAGAATGGATCAAAGAGCTCCACATAAGACCTGAAACACTCTCTCTCTGTCAAAAAACAATAAAAATAAACAAATAAAAAAAACAAAACAAAAAACAGGGGAAGCCGGGATGGCTCAGTGGGTTAAGCGCTCACTTTGCAGCGCCGGGGACCAGGGATCGAATCCCGACCCCGGCCCGTGTGGAACCATATGCTGAACTGGGAGCTCCCCCAGTTCAGTTCTCTCTCTGTCTCTGTATCTCTCTCTCTCTCTGTCAAAAAACAATAAAAATAAACAAATAAAAAAAAAAAAACAAAAAAAACAAAAGACCCGAAACAATAAAATGCATAGAAGAAAACATTGGTACTAAAGTGACAGACCTTGGGTTCAGAGAGTACTTCATGAACTTGACCTCAAAGTAAAAGGAAGTAAAAGCAAAAATAAATGAATGGGACTGTATTAAACTAAAAAGCTTCTGTACAGCAAAAGAAACCAACAAAATAAAGAGGCAACCAACCGAATGGGAGGAAATATAAGCAAACAATGCCTCTGATAAGGGATTAGTATCTAAAATATATAAAGAACTTGTACAGCTCAATAACAACAAAAACAAACAAGCCAACTGAAAAATGGATAGAAGACCTGAACAGACACTTTTTCCATGAAGACATACAAACGGCCAACAGATATGTGACAAAACTTCACTAGTGATTAGGGAAATCCAAATTAAAACCACAATGAGCTATTAAAACCACAATGAGCTACCACCTCATACCTGTTAGAATGGCTATAACCAACAAGACAAGGAATAACATGCTGGAAAGGCTGCGGAGAAAAAGGAACCCTTATACACTGTTGTTGGAAATATAAATTGGTACAACCACTATGGAAGGTACTATGGAGATTCCTCAAAGAATTAAGAATAAAATTACCATAAGACTCAGCAATCCCTCTTCTGGGTATCTACCCAAAACACTTGGAAACCGTAGTCTGCAAAGATATATGTACCTCAGTGTTCATCACAGCACTGTTCACGGTGGCCAAGACATGGAAACAACCAAAGTGTCCTTTGATAGATGATTGGATAAAGAAGTTGTGGTACATTTATACAATGGATATTACTTAGCAATAAGAAAAAATGAAATACTGCCATTTGCAACAACATGGATGAACCTTAAGATCATCATGTTAAGTGAAATAAATCAAACTGAAACAATCAAGAACCATATGACTTCACTTACATGTGGAATATAAAACTGAAGGTAGGGGGAAGCCAGGATGGCTCAGTGGGTTAAGCACTCACTTTGCAGCCCTGGGGACCGAGGATCGAGTCCTGGCCCTGGCCCATGCAGACCCATATGCTCAACTGGGGAGTGCCCCCAATTCAGTTCTCACTGGGGCGAGACCCGGGCCCAGTTCCTGCCCTGTGCAGCCCCACCCACCTGTGGAATGAAACTGTGGAAAAACCAATGATGTGCAACTGTGGAGACTGTTCTGGGCCCTCCCCCTTCTCTCTATCTCTGTCTCTTGATCTCTCTCTCTCTCTGTCAAAAACAATAAAAATAAATCTTAAAAAAAAAAACAACTGAAAGTAACAAAGAAACAAATTCATGGACACAGTCAATAGTTGAGTAGTGACCTGAGGTTATGGTGATGGAAAGAGAACAGCCCTGGATGGTGAGCATACAATGCAATACATAGACAGTGTAATGTAGAATTGTACACCTTGAACCTATGTAATTTTTACCAAGCAATGTCACCCGATAAATTTAACAATTAATTTTTTAAAATATTCGGATGAATATCTTTTAAAGCCATTTCTGCATTTTCGATGATTTCTTTAGAAATAGAAATATTGGCTTAAAAATTTGCCTGTTTTATTATTTTTTAAAAGATTTATTTTATTGTTTTTGACAGAGACAGAGAAGGGAGAGGACCCAGAGCAGTCTCCATAGTTGTATGTCATCAGTTTTCAACATGGTTTCATTACACACAGGTGGGTGGGGGCCAAGCAGGGCAGGAACTGGGCTGGGGGCCTCTTGCATGGGAGGCATGCCCCCTCGAGCCAGGGGTCGAACGGGGTGATGAGAACCGAACTGGGGACCTCCCACATGGGAAGCACACCCCAGTTCAGCATACGGGTCTGCACAGGCTGGGACTGGGATTTGATCCTCAGTCTCCAGAGCTGCAAAGCTAGCACTTAACCTGCTGAACCATCCCAGCTTTCCCAATTTGACCTTAATGTTGAAGACTTATTCAGTAACTGTTAAGCACCATCTGTGTGTTAAGTATTGGAGAGACAGTGAGTAACAAGACGAAGAGACTTATGCAAGCCAAATCAAAGTTAAAACCTTAGTAAGTGCTTTGGAGGGGAAAGAGCTTTGATGGTTCTAATTTAGGCGATGTGTGGGGCTAGTTGGTTAGGAAAGGCCTTTTTGAAAAAGAATCACTTAAACTGATAGCCAAAACACAAGTAGTGGTTGGCTAAACAAAAGCAAGAGGGAATAGCATGTATTAAGGCTGGGGGAGAGTGGGCAGGAATCTGGGAAACAGGACAGATAAAGATTATTGGGGAAAACGTGACACAGAACTAAAAGAATACCAGTATGTCAGTGGAGGGATAGAGAGTGAGAGAGAGTGATAGGAAATAAGTGGGTAGATAGGTATCAAATCACATAGGCCTTGTTAATAATTGAGGTTTTTGAGAAATACATCGTCCCATTCCATTCCAAAGGGGCCTACCAATTTATACTTCTGTCAACCCTGTATGAGTGCCTAGTATACTTATTAGCATTGATAGTCTCATTTGTAAAAGTCTGCTAATGTGATAGATAGATGAAATGTTTTCATTTTAGTTTGTATTTCTTTGATTACTAGTGAGGAAAAACTTTTCTCCAAATGTTTGTAGTTAAGGGGTGTTTCATTGTTTTTGACCATTCAGTTCATTTCCTTGCCTGCTAAAACATTATTTTTAAGGTTCTTCTATAAGTATTCTAGTAACAGAGTGGGAACCACTTGTAAGGTATTTTCTTTTTTTTTTTTTAAGATTTATTTTTATTGTTTTTGACAGAGAGATACAGAGACAGAGAGAAGGGCGAGGGCCCAGAACAGTCTCCATAGTTGCACATCACCAGTTTTTCCACATAGTTTCATTCCACAGGTGGGCGGGGCTGCACAGGGTAGGAACTGGGCCGGGGTCTCCCCCCAGTGAGAACTGAACTGGGGGCACTCCCCAGTTCAGCATGTGGGTCCGCGTGGGCTGGGGCCGGGATTCGATCCTCGTTCCCCGGTCCCTGGGGCTGCAAAGTGAGTGCCTAACCCACTGAGCCATCCTGGCTTCCCTGAATTTTCAGTTTTTTACATGTCTCTCACTCTTAGTACTCTGGATAAAGAGCTGGATTAGGTCAAGACTTGAGTTTCTTTTGGCTTTGCTATTTTATGGTTCATGGGTATACAAGTGTGTGGAGTTGGGAGTTTGAAAAGAAGCTGAGAAACTGGTGTCTTTCTTTTTTTTTTAAGAGCTATCTAGCTCACATCATTCTTCCCATAAGAAGCAATTCAAGTCTCTTGTAACCAGAACAAATTGCCTTTGCTTTTATATTTCTTTAGCTTGATGTTTGTACTTTTATTTAGCACTTCTGTTTTTCTTAATTGTTGGGTAGAGATTTTCTACTCTACTTCATTATAAGACTGTTGAGGTAAAAAAAAAAAAAAAAAAGACTGTTGAGGGTAGAGGCAGTTTCAGTTTGGTTCACTTTTGTCTTTGTGCTCCCACTGGTGTTGACATTGTGCATAATGACGCTATTTCAGACATACAGTGTGAATGAGTTGGCTGTTTATATTTATGGCTATGATAGCCCTTAACATTTATTGTATTTTGAAAAGTTAGATGAAAATAAAGCCTTCAAATTCAGAGGCCAAGGAATAGCATACCTATCCATGGTAATGTGTGATCCTCCTAGGTCTTGACTGGATTTTTCATCAGTAGTAGATTGTGGTCATAGGAAATAGAAGCTGTCCAGAAAACCTGTAGCAACTTGCCTGGGTGCTGGGTAATGTTATATTTTTTGGGTTTTCACTTTGCTCTATACAAGGTGTTGGGGGAGAGACTTAACTGGTTAGAGTCTGTAAAATTTCGATGTGATGATTAGATTTTTGTAGAAAATCTAATACATGATTCTCAGTAAACTCATACATGAAATTGAGAGAACCCAAACCACAAATGGACATAGAAACCAGGTTATATTTTGGTGTTCTGAGATCCCACACAGAAAATAAAAAGGTATTTGTTACTTGTATACCTGTTTATACTACAGTCCATTATAGAAATCAATTATCAGTTGTTCGTGAGGTTGACAGCTTTCGATTGCTAAATGTAGGTGAAGTAGGCTCTTGGTTTCTCTGGTTTCTCCTACTCATTCCCTGTAGTTAGGACATATTCATTGTCATTAACACTTATTGCTGAGGTTATGATTGTGGATGTCCTTATTTATGTTAACCTTGTACTTTAATGGTGTGGATAATTTGTCTTCCTCATGTAGTTTTCTAAATAATAACACCGGGAGGCCGGGATGGCTCAGTGGGTTAAGCGCTCACTTTGCAGCCCCGGGGACTGAGGATCGAATCCCAGCCCCGGCCCGTGCGGAACCATATACTGAGCTGGGAGCTCCCCTAGTTCAGTTCTCTCTCTGTCTCTGTATCTCTCTCTCTCTCTTTCCTCTGTCAAAATAAATAAATAAATAAAAATATATTTTAAATAATAACACACCTTCAGCATGTGTTCTAATTAAAATCGTAGCAGACTACCTGTCTTTCCTGTGTAGGTAGGATTCTTTTATTGTTATGAACTTTACCCATGCTGTTAGAATTTTCTGTCATAATTTGGCATACATTTATGAATGCTTTTACATGTCAGACACTGTGCTAGGTGTGTTAATGCAGAGGCATTAAGCCATGCAGTAAAGAGCAGTAATAGAGGTGGGCACAAGTTCTGGGGGTGCATAAATGAGGGCTATTGTTTTTGACAGAGACAGAGATACAGAGACAGAGATAGAGAGAAGGGGGAGGGCCCAGAACAGTCTCCATAGTTGCACATCATAGATTTTTTCACATAGTTTCATTCCACAGGTGGGCGTGGGGCTGCACAGGGCAGGAACTGGGCTTGGGGTCTCACCCCAGTGAGAACCGAACTGGGGGGCACTTCCCAGTTCAGCATATGAGTCCGCACGGGCTGGGGCTGGGATTCAGTCCTCGGTCCCCGGGGCTGCAAAGTGAGCGCTTAACCCACTGAGCCATCCTGGCTTCCCCCTAAACTGTGTTTTGAAGGATGAATAAGAATCAGTTGGTAACAAGGATGGGTTTTAATTGAGGTAAGGCTAGAGAGAAAGGAGCACAGTCAAGTATTATTACTGAAGTACATAGTACCACCTATAAAATATTCTTGTGAAAAAGTTTAACTTGAAGTGGATAAAGCCCCTGGATCTAACCTGTAACTTACTAGAAATATAGAGGATGGAGCATGGTTAAATGACACCATGGGGATATAGTTAACACAATCTAAAATGTGGAAAAACACCTCCTTTTTCTTTCCCAACAGATAAACTACAAGAAAAGAAGAGGAAGGGGGAATCTCTAGATCAGGGTTATCCAACCTTTTGGCTTCCCTGGGCCAAATTGGAAGAAGAAGTGTCTTGGGCCACACATAAAATGCACTAAAACTAGTGATAACTGATGAACTTAAAAGAAAATTGCACACACACAAAAAATCTCAATGTTTTAAGAAAGTTTACAGATTTGTATTGGGCCATGTTCAAAGACATCCTGGGTCACATGCAGGCCATGGGCTGCAGGTCATACAAGCTTACTATAGATTGAGAGATTTAAGAGACACATCAATGAAAATGCAATGTGTTGTCCCTGTTGGACTCTGATTTGAGTAAATCAACTCTAAAAATGTCATGAGACTGTTGGGAAAATTGAGCATTGATTGGGTAGGGATGGAACAAAAATGATGGATTTGTGGAATAATTGACGAGATAATTAATTATACTTAGCTGTGGGGCTGGAGGTAGGGGAGTCGAAATTTATGATTTAGGACCTGAATACTGTTACCTAACTAGGAAAAATGGAAGAAATGTATCTTGAGTGGTTGCAACAGGGTGATGATACTGGAAGATTGCTTTAGGATACACTAAGATAGACAGGTAGAGATGCATAATTGGTTGCTTACAGGTGAGGTTAGAGCTAGATGTGGATCGCTGTGTAGGTGATAGTTAACCTTAAGAAAGGATGAGATTGCCCAGGGAGAATATATGAAATAGGAAAGGGATGCTCCTGAGAGGGGCAGAGAAAGAGGAGCCAGTTAGCGTTCTTGAGAAGAAAGGTCAGAGCTTTAGGAAAGTAGGATTTTTAAGAAAATCAAGGAGATAAGATGTTTTCAAAGGAGTATGGAAACTGTTATAGATACAGTAAGAAGGTCAAGTAGGATAAGAACTTGCCTAGTTCTTTCTTGATTATGAATGAACATGAAATGCCTTGGGGGGCTAGTGGTGAAGTGGAAAACTTTGTGAATAAACTATATTGATATCTTGTAGTTATCAAGTCCCTTTAGAGTGTATTAATAGAAACTATAGATCATACTGAACTTGTGTTGATTAGCTAGAGCTATGAATAAAACAAAGAGCTCTTATTTTACTGGAAATTAAGATCATTACGGTTCTATCCCTTGGTGCTATTAACTTGAAAGTCATCTTCATTTCTGCAGAGACATTGCCCAAGTTTACTTTAATTCTCTTTTTATGAAATTTTGCTAATTTACACAAAAAACAGGGGAACTGAAGCTGCTATAGGAGTTCAGACTTTTAGGATTTAAAATCTGTTTTAAAGCCAGTTTTCACAGTGAATGTTACTGTGCTGTTAATGTTTAGGGTAAATGCAAAATCTTAGTAGTAGACAAAGATTATATTGCTTGTTTACTTTTTTAAAGATTAATTTTGTAGATTTTTTTAAACATTGTTTTTCTTTAGCATCTCTTACCCCAAAGTGCAGATGAAATAATAATGGGTGTGGAATTGCTGTGAAAAAGTTAACAAGTCAGTTGAAATGTGATGTTGTGTTACTGTTACTATAGGGCTGTAATATTGTTGTGGCTTTCTGAGCACTCTTATACAGCAAAGAGAGAAGTTTTGGCAGGAGAGTAAAAGCCCTTTGCCCTTTCTACCATCTTCTGTGTAGGAATCTTATAATTTCTATTTTCCTGTAAAGACAGAACTGTGAGAACTTGTATCATTTGAAAAACCCTCACACAGCAAATTGTACAGCCCACATAGGGACAAAGGAATGACTCAGCCTTTTAGGGATGCTTTTTCTTTAGTTGCTAACCTCTGACCAGACTATCATGTAGTGTGAGAGTTGAAATTTACCATTTTTTTTTGTAATGCTGTTTGAGAGATTGATTGCCAGAAGAGACCAGTGGGAATGTTTCTGTCTTCCCAAAGCAGCGTTTAGCCCACACTGGCTGCCACTCTGTTGCTTGTTGAGTCATTCCCACAGTTCTATATAGAGCTTTTCTTTTAAACATAATGTTCTTGGAGTGAAAAAGAAAGGAAGTTTTTCTCTTCTCCACAGAATCTATACCACCCCAAATCTGCATTGCTTTCTCTTTTCTAATAACAAAATATTGCTCTCTATCATTCTGAGACTATTTTTTCATTTAAAGTGTCTTAGTCATTTCATTTATCGTTTGTTTAACTATGTAAGCACGAAGGCATTTACTGGGCTGAGTTTGCAGCAGTAGGCTTTCAAGATACAGGCTGATACTTAACCAGAAAGATTGAGGAATTCTAGGTAAACATACTAAACATGGATATCTAGTTTTCAGTAATTTAAAAACTCAGTTTTAAATATGCTAAGAAGCCTCTAAATGTCTTTATGGAAATCAATAAAAAGTATTGTGAATGTAATGAATGAACTTTTAGTTTGGGATAAGTGAAAATTGCTTTAATTTGTAAGGATTTTAGTTTGCTTTTATTTTTGCATTCAGAAGATCCTGCTCTATGCTAGTAGAGAAAGAATTAAAATTTATCAGAGAAGGGAAAGTCTTATATATTGTAACTGTGTTCTTATATGTCCCATACATCCAGCAAGATCATACGCATTTTAGAAACGTCAAATAACATCAGTAAACTGTCTATTCACAGATCACATGTCTCAGATAGGAATAAGTCAGAGGCTCTTATAGGGGACAGGCAGATCTGAAAGACAGATTACAGTTTTGGAATGTATTCAGATGACTTTTTGAAACAGATATTTTAATTGGAGTGGGGGTGGAAAAATAGTTGAGCTTCTATAGTTAAATATTCAACTTCCTTAGACTGTTATCTATAAATATCACAGATGAAAAAGCTGTTGGAACTGTTTTTCAAGAAATGCATTCACCATACATATTTATTTGCATATATGTGTTTTTCTATGTGCCTAATCCTCATCCCCATCTCCCATTAACGGGTCAGTAATTGGGCTGTTTCACGAAATTGAGTGTGGATTGTGTTTAATCCCTTGCTCTAAACTGCATTAGCTGTCCCTTATATTAAGATGTTTAACAAAACCTCACTTTCTCTTAAAGAGAAAGAAGAAAAAAAGCAGTTGATCAGTCTTCTGAAGGTCTCTTTCTGTATTTCTCCTCCCCCAGAAACGAATAGCAAGGGGAGGCGCTCACTCACTGTTCTAACCGCACTTCATATGTCTTAACTTGAGAGCTTTTTGGTTTCCTGTCGGCAGTAATTCAAGTCTGTGCCATCTTGACTTGCCTGAAGGGTGGATAAACTGGTAACTGCACTTGAGAAGGGGAGTGAGTTCTTACAGTCAGATTTGAGCAAAGGCATGAGATTGAATTTATGAAGGCTTCAGTAACCTCTGAAGACATTTTTCTTATGAGACTTTGAGTTTTTTCATTATATTTGTGGATTGTTGTTTCTGAGAAGAATCTGTCATGACTCTGCTGGAACCTGAGATGTTAATGATGGCTGTACAGTCTGGTAATTCCCTTATTTCCTGCAAATCCTCTTTGCTATAGGTTTCTTAAAAAAAGGTTGGGCATATTTGTACTAGGATTGGATGGAGATGGGGAGGATGATAGATTGGGGTAAATATAAATGGTCCAGTAAATGTAATACATTTTCAGGTTTTTATTGTAAAAACATTAATAGTTTTTTTTTTTCTAATTGAAAATTCTAGTTATTCAGGCATAGCTTTGAATGAGATGTTTACTGACCTTAAGATTCTTCAGTGAAGTGACCTATGTAGGAAAAAATAACTACTTCCATTTAATCAATTATTTTATCATTAGTGTCATTGTTTTTAATGTAAGGTAATTAAATTGCTTTTGCTGTTTTATACATCATTGTCTTTAAGCACTAATCTATGCTCTATTTTTCTGTCTTTTTGTGAAAGTATATTTAAAAAGTTTTCCTTAGCTGTTCTTTTTCTTTTGTGGTGTAACCTTTCTAGATCATCTTTTGGTTCTTTGGAAATGCTCTTGCTAACACATGGGATTGGGACTCTGTGTTTTGGAGATAGGAAAGTTTGGAGATGGGAAAGGAGGCAGTAAACAGAAAGAATGCAGAATTTTTGAAAATCTGTCTTTAGAATCAGCTTTCCCAATTCAAAAGTATATTTTAAAGTACGTATTTTAAAATTCCAGTTTGTTTTTAATAGTTCCTTTTACTTTTTATGTTTTTAAACTTGAAAGTTAGATATCTAAAAATAGGGAATGTTCTTTTGTTATTTTTAGATTTCTGTACTGTTTTCCTGTTTCATAGCATATCTTGAAAGATTCATACAAATGGCATTTGGGGACCTCTTCCCATCCACTGGCCTTCACTCAAAGGAGAATGAGACTCAGTTCTGGCAGATACTGTCTCTGGCAGAAATTGGTCTTAACTGTCCTCCTTGGGGAGCGCTTAGATTAATCCATTGAAAGACAGATATCCATCTGAAGACAGGATCAGATGCTATCACATTAAGCTTTATGGACAGGTAAGGGGCAAGAGGAAAAATACTGCTACTTGTCTTTTCTTTCTGGTTTTTCAAATAAGACCATGATTAGTCATTTATTACTTGTTTTTCTGTTCATATATACTATGTGTTCCAGGTTGCCTTTCCTTTTCCTCCCCCAGATCTGTTGAGCTTTGTGTTCAAAACAGGATAGTGTGCTTATCTAAATGTTTTCCATCTGTCTTTGATGAAATAGCTCCCAGTTATACTGACTCAGATTATTTTTTCCTCTGTATTCTAGTTCTCTGCAGTCTGCAGGCTAAGTGCATATTTTTATCTCAGGGAGTAGATGTTAGCATTTAAACTCTCTCTTCCTTCTTTGATCACCTTGTTACTTACAGATCATCTTAGTCCAGTAACTTTTCTTAATAAAGCTTAAAAGATTGTTAGCTTTCCCCTATGGGGGTCTCACTGTTCTCAGTAGGGTAAGGGAAAGGGACTTAATAATCCTTTCTTGTCTTGCTTGAAAAGCTGTTTTTCCTGTGACATATGTTGGGCAGGGATAGCCACCCATCTGTTGGATGAACTACTTCATAAAATTTTCAAAGGATAATAGTATGTAAGACAAGGGTGGATGAAACTGACAAGAGCATTAGATACAGGTAGAATGAATTATCTACAGAGAACAGCATACACATGAACCTTTTTTTTTATTTTGCCTATGTGTGTAAAAGTAGAGAAACAAGTAACAAAGAAACAAAAACTTATGGACACACTCAATAGTTTGATGGTTACCTGAGGGAAGAGGAGGGAGTGGGGAGGGAGAGTGTGTGTGGGGGAGTTGGGAGCAGGCACCAGATATATGGTGATAGAATGAGAGCTGATTCTGGGTGGTGAGCACATAATGCAATGCATAGGAGATGTAATATAGATTTGTACATCTAGAAGCTATCTAATTGTTACCTATCAATGTCACCCCAATAAATTTTACAATAAAAATAAAAATAGAGAAACTGGGTATTGGAAGGAGTAATAACAAACTGGTTTCTTCAATACTTGTAATTCCTTAATATTAAAAAACTTGAATGTGTTAGTTTTGTGAAATTGTTACTGTTTTCTTCTGAACTTGTAGCCTTCAGAAGAAATTAGGGATTTTAATAGTAATATGACAACTACATTTATGATAGGAAATTAAAAAGCATCTGTTACAAAATCAAAATAAACTAAAAGCCAACTATTCTTTTTAAAAGTCAAGACAGGTGGACTGTCTATGTGAGCTATAGGTTTTCTAGCAATAAAATGCTTGGACCTCCATGAATATACAGTTTATAGGTAAGACTACTATTTAATTAGATTTTAAAAGTAATCAAACTTCTTTAGACAAGATTCAAGATGCAAAGTCTTTACCATAAATTAAAGTTTAGGATATATTGTATACTTGCTTATTCACAATTTTCATTTAGTATTTGGAACTTGGAGATTTAGGGTGAAGCATGTAAAGACTTTAATCCTGTTTACTGCTGGTGTTACTGACCCCTTTGAGATTCGAATCAGATGCTTCCTTTCTGTGAAACCTCTTGATTGGCAGCCCTTCCTCCTCTCTGTTCCTTCAGTACCACGTTTGCAATGTAGACTAATCATTTTTACCTACATTCCTAATTAGATTATTAGCTTCTCAAAGGTAATATACTAGTATTCATCTTAGCTCCTGACATTGGTACATGTAAACAGACCCTCAGTAAGTTTTTGTTTTTAATGAATGGAGAAATCTAATTTGGCATACTTCCCCTAATAAATAGGCATAAGCCTTTCAAATAAAAAAATTTTTTTTTAAAAAAAATTTAACATCATTCTTTTTTTTTTTTAAGTATGTTTTTTTTTATTTTGACAGAGAGAGAGAGAGAGAGAGATACAGAGACAGAGAGAGAGAGAACTGAACTGGGGGAACTCCCCAGTTCAGCATATGGGTCCGCACGGGCCGGGGCTGGGACTCAATCCTCAGTCCCCGGCGCTGCAAAGTGAGCGGTTAGCCCACCGAGCCATCCCGGCTTCCCCAAAATCAAAATTTTATTGATGTATTTTGAGATCTGTTTGCATTAAGAAATGAGTCCTCTAACCACCATTTTGTATCATGGCCAGTCCTGTCCAAAGCAGGATGTGCAAGTGTGCCCTGTTTATCTTTCTATAATGTGTATTGCTAAATCAGAATGACAATGAGAGGGTTGAAGCATCTCTCACCATTATGGAAACTAATCTACATCACTGTAATTAAAAAACTAATGATCTTAGATGGACATTTGGGATTTCTGAAGCTAAAGGAAGACTAAGGGAATATTGGGACACCACACTGATCGGGTGTATTTTAGAAGAGGAATGCTGGGTCTCAGCTCTGGATAGCTAATATATAAGGCTTTGACCCGGCAGTTCCTTTCTCCACATCTAGCCAGCGCAGTCTTCTTCTTAATTTATAACTCTTCAGTAGTGAGACAGAGTTACCTTGTAGAGAAAAGGATTGAAGCAATTCCCTAGGTATGTTTTGGTTCCTGACATACACCTGATCTTGATGAGGCACTGCTATGGAGTTAGTTTATTTTTTTTCCTGTCTCTTGTGTGTATATGTGTGAACAAGCACTCACCCACACACACTGCATGCAGACACACACACTCTACTCATGTCCTACCCTCTTACCCCTGTGCTTGTTTCTGTATAGCTATCTCTGGAAGGACCATAAGAAACTAGTAAAAGTGACTACCTCAGGGAAGGGGGATGGAGAGCTGGGGATTGGGGTGGAAGAGACTTTTTATTCCACAAAACAATTGAGTTCTGTTTAAAGTTTATTATGATTACAAAATACCCCATAATGCAAAATAATATATAGGGTATGTATTACAACAACGAATAGAGTACACAAACCAATGGACCCATTACTCAATCTAAGTAATAGAGCACAGTATACACTGAAGTCCTTTTAAGAGCCTGCTTTGATTTTTCCCTTAGAAAATTGTTTTGTTTGCTTACTTTTAACCTTATGTACATTTTGAATCTTTTGTACCACATGCGTGTTACCTACTCAAAAAAGTTAATAATTTGAGTGTTTCCGTAGTTTATTGTCTCATCCCTTGATGTCTATATATTATACTTAATCCCTGCATATTTCTTTAACTTTTAGTTCTCTGATCATTATATATGCATCTGAACTATATTTTTTAATAGTATGGATTGGAGAAAGCAACTAGTAATTCATAAGGATAAGGTTGAAGGAAGATGGTGGGCAGGCAACTTTTGCCCCTTTGGGTAATAATATGTTACCTCTTTTTGTGTTCACATTACTCGGGGGTCTGGGAAGCTGTTGAAAAACTCTAAAACCTTCAGCAATACCTACCTTTTGGATGTTCCAGTACTCTAAATATTAGTGTGAGCTTTAAAAAAAACATGTTTTGTTGATATTCAAGGGATTTTAGAGCTTGGAGGAAGCCTTAGGTATTTTCTTGTCCCCCTCCTTTAGTTAAGATAGAGAAATCAGCCCAGGTTAATTTCCTGAAGTCACATATTTAATTAGTGGCAGAGATGAAAGGAGAATTTATTTCCTTATTCCCATGACAGTGCTCTTTCTGCTATAACATACTTACAAAGAAAGTATGAGACTGTTTATAATTTTCCCCGGAGATCCTGGTTTTCCTTGGGTTTTTCCACTGCAGGCTTCTGTCACTAGTCACATTGACTCACATCTTAAGAGAGAGAGATAAAAATCAGTGCCTGGTTGTTCACTTTTTGTCCCTGAGAAGTGAAGTCAGTTGCTATAGGCCCTGTGGTGCTCTGGTGGACCTCCGTCTTGCCCTGCCTTCTCTGAACTGAGTGATGATCTCATACCTTGATGATGATCTCAGAAGACAGGTAGGCAGACAGACAGCTGTTGTCATCAGTATTCTGGATTACATCTTACTCCCCTTTCTCTGACTCATTGATTTATCTGGGATCCCCATAGAGTTAGGACCCAGATCAAAGGGATTTGAATTCATCTGTCTGTCTCTTTTTTTTTCCCTCCCTCTTGTTTCCTTTTGGATGAGGCAAGCTGTCAAGACCATGAACCACAGTTTTAGCTTTACTAGAACAGTGCCAAATTAAATAAAGATGAATCTTATACAGTCTTGTTTTCTTTGGAACTTCACTTTTATGATTACCACATGCATTATTTTTGAACAGATTTTTTTTATAATAACAAGAAAAAAAAAAAAACCCAACTAAAAACCTGCACTCTGCCATCAACAACAAAAATTTTCTCTGCCTTGCTTTCAACAAGCTAAATGGCAATATCAGGCTGAGCTCACAGTGTCAGGGGTCTTGGGTATTCTTAATCTCATGGCAGTTACTACTTATGTTCATTTAAAATGAAAATCAGATCATATCCCTCCTTAATCAGAATCTGCCAGTGGTACTCATTCACAGAAAAAGTCCACGTCCTTATAGTCTCTACAGGGTCCTAACATGCTCTACTCCTAGCCCTCCTCAGATAGCATCTCCTCTTCTTCTTCCCTTGCATATTCTACCCCAGCCATAGTGGCCTCTTCATTGCTCTCCACACCTTAGGGAAAGGTCTTATCTCAAGGCTGTGTACTTGTTCCTCCTACTGGGAGCACTTTTTGCTGGGTAGGCTTCCTTCACTGCCTTCAGGCCTTTGTTCAGATGTCACTTTCTCAGTTAGCCCTTCCCTGACTTACCCTATTTTTTTTTTTTTAATTCTGCTTTTATTTTTCTTCATATTTATCTGAGAGAATACATGATTTGTTTGCTTATTTATTGGTTACTGCTCTTCTCTAAGAGAATATAAATACCTCAGAGTGTGTATTTTTCTCTCTTCTCTTTTATACTGTTTCCAGTGCCAGTAAGGGTACCTGGTACATAATATGGATTTAATAATAATGTTTTGAGTAAATGATTTACTGAAAAATTTGAAATATGTTTTAGGCAAGTATGTTCCTGAGACAGTGCCTTTCATCTGGACATCCCTGAGACCTTTTCAGTGGGTGTGAGATGAAAACTTTTTATATATTTATACTAAAAAGTTAATTTGCCTTTTCTACTCTTGTCTTCTCCAATGAGTACAACATAGTTTTCCAGAGGTATGTGATATAGAATATCTCAACAGATTGAGTGCTGTATCATATGTGAAAATTCAGCTGTCTTTTAGTGAATTATATATGAAAAAAGATTTGCAAAAATGGTAAAATAGGGGGAAGCTGGGATGACTCAGCGGGTAAAGCGTTCCCTTTGCAGCCCCGGAGACCAGGGATCGAATCCTGGCTCCGGCCCATGCGGACCCATATGCTGAACTGGGATGTGCCCCCAGTTCAGTTCTTGTCAGGTCCTATGTGGGAGCCCCCGGCCCAGTTCCTGCCCTGTGCAGCCCCGTGCCCACCTGTAGAGTAAAACTATGGAAAACTAATGCTGTCAACTATGGAGACTGCTCTGGGCCTTCCCACTTTTCTCTGTCTCTGTCTCCCTGTCTGTCAAAAACCAATAAAAATAAGTCTTTAAAAAAAAAAAAAGTAAAATAGTGGTATCAGGATGGCTTTGAATATATGTTCGAACACAAATTTGTAAACTTTCTTTTTTTTTTTTTTTGGTGGTTAACCAAAAGAGGCTAGGTTTGGCTTAATTCTCTTATGTTCCAATATCTTTTTTTTTTTTTTTTTAATATTATTATATTTTATTGTTAAATTTAATGGGGTGACATTGGTTGGTAACAATTAGATAGTTTCCCGATGTACAACTCCACATCACTTCACCCATGCATCGCATTATGTGCCCAGCTCCCAGAATCAGGTCCCCCTCCAATACCATATATCTGGTGCCCACTCCCCCCTTGTCTTGTTGATTATGTAAACTTTCTGAAAACATTATGAGATTTTTTTGGCAATTTTTTTTAGTTCATCAGCTTTCGCTACTGTTAGTGTATTTTATGTGTGTCCCAAGACAGTGTG
>PVKE010017598.1:0-30556 GCA_004027555.1 Craseonycteris thonglongyai
TTGTTCCGTGTTGTGTGGCTCTCTTAGTTGAGGTTTCTTCTCAGGGTTTCCCCTGTGGATTCCCCTCTGTTCACAAGGCCCTTCCCAGGCAGTTATCGGCATTCTCCTCTCATGCCGCCATCTTGGATCTCCTGGAACTTTTTCGTGTTGCAGAAAACCCTGAAGAAATTTGTTGTTTAACCCTTTATCATATTCTTCATCCCAGATCTGCTGATTTCCTAACAGACCTAAAGTGAGGTGACCAGATTTTAACATTGGTAAAGCGGGACACCATTGACCGGGGTGGGGGGGGGGGGGTGGGGGGGGGGTTCTTGATTAAAAATGTGGTCTATCTCCCGCCATTCCCTAGCTTGTCGTGCATTCTTTCCAAAAATCGGGACGTTTTTAAAATGCCGCGGGACGCGGGACAAATTGTTAAAAATTGGGACTGTCCTGCCAAAAGCGGGACATCTGGTCACCCTAATCTAAAGTCTCAGGTAAAATAATCAGACTTTGCCATAATTTTTTTTAAATTGTGAAGTTTAAACAGAGTCCCTCTTGAAACCTGGAAAAAAAGCATTATCTATCAGAGCTCTTTGATTAAAACCTAGGATAAATGTAATTTGAATTATCAAGGTATACCTACCGAAAGGCTGGTTTAAGTTTGATAGTATAGAGACATTGAGCTGGGGAAAGAAATACATATAAAATAATGCCAATGATTTTGGAAGGCTAAAGGGTACGAGTTTTCCCATAAAATCATGTGTTTTCTACTCAGTCCTCCACCCTGGAGAGAAAGGAGGCTTGACTGGAATTTCAACAGTACTGTTGATTTCTGTGCTTGGCACAGAATAAATCATTTGATACATGTATGTCGAATGCTGTGATTTGCAGGGAAAAAACAAAAAGCGTCACTCCATCTCTCCTTTCCCCCTCTTTCTTCACGAAGGTTGAAAAAAATGATGAGGACCAAAAGATCGAACAAGATGGCATCAAACCCGAAGACAAAGCTCATAAGGCCGCGACCAAAATTCAGGCTAGCTTCCGTGGACACATAACAAGGAAAAAGCTCAAAGGAGAGAAGAAGGGGGATGCCCATGCTGCTGAGGCTGAAGTGAGCGAGAAGAAGGAGGAAGCCCCTGCTGCTGACAGCGTGGAGAAGAAGGAGGGAGATGCTCCTACCGCCCCTGAGGCGGCCCCAGCGCCGGGCCCCAAGTCTGAGGAGACCGGCAAAGCTGGAGAAACCCCTTCCGAGGAGAAGACAGGGGAGAGCGCCCCTGATGCTGCCGAGCAGGCTGCCCCCCAGGCTCCTGCCTCCTCCGAGGAGAAGGCCGTGTCTGCTGAGACAGAAAGTGCCCTGAAAGCGCCCACTGACAACTCGCTGTCCTCCCAGGCCGAAGATGCCCCAGCCAAGGAGGAGCCTAAACAAGCCGATGTGCCTGCTGCTGTCACTGCTGCTGCCGCCCCCCCTGCTGCAGAGGATGCTGCCACAAAGGCAGCTGCCCAGCCTCCCACGGAAACTTCCGAGAGCAGCCAAGCCGAGGAGAAGCTAGGTGAGCCGCCCAGAGGGTCAGGCCGTGTGTGGGGAGCCCATCGGGGCCTGTTCAGAAGGCCAGGCCATGTGGGCCAACCAGGGAGAGGAGGGAGTCTAGAAAGTGTTTTCAGGAAGTCGAGGAAAGCTGTGCTTAGCTCCCCAAAGTGGCAGGACTAAGAATGAACTCAAGCCACTTGTATCCCCAAATATCTCCAAGCCTGAAGCAGGTCTGTGTAGCAGCCAGTCCTAGAGAGATCTGACAATTACCTTGTTAATTGGATTGGCATCAACACTAAAACTAGATATTCCTGGTTTAAAACAATATTCTGCATGTGGTTAGACTTGGTTTAATTACTGAGCCCACATATATTGTATGGTTGGGAATTAGCTTAATGTGATCATTTGGCTCTAGGAAGTGCCTGTTATAAATACAGCCAACTCCTTATTGATTCAGATGATCTAGTTTGTGAATTGCCGGCAGCAAAAACATGATCTCAGACCACCTTTCCCTTATCCCACAATATGTTACTGGGCATTCTCCCCACCATCAATTGGTGAGTAGCGTGTGTACGCGTGTGCATGCTCAGAGAATGTTAATTGCAGCATTAATTGGGATCAAACTAATTAGGAAAATAAGTCTGTTGAAGTTGTCAAAAACCAAAGAAAAACCCCAAATACAGAGCATGTTGTGAAGTCAAACATAAATTATCATTTTATTATTGAAGACGCTATTTCCTACCATATGCATAAATAATTGAGAGTTGACTGTGATTATAGAAAGGTTCTTGGTTCTCTTTGGTTTGGAGCTATTGAAAATGGAAGTGCTTCCACTATTATTGCCCAAAGAACCTGTGAAGAACTGAAATAGAGAGTTTCCAGAGCAAGATAAATCTAACAGACCCGCCCCTCATCCTGCTGGCCCCCAGTGCTGAAGGAGGCCAACAGTTTCCAGTGTCTTTCTCTAGCCTTGTGTGACCCATGAATACCTTTCAGCCTCAAAGACCCTGAAGATAAAGTTGCTTCCATGGCAGTATAGAAGGTTGGGTTTAATCCTTTAGAACGTCATAGACTTAGCCCATGATGTGTCTACCTAAAGACCTGAATTAGGACTGGACCACATTGGGCCTTTGGGGAAGGACCTGCTGCACAAGTATGTGCTGGGAAATGTTTTGGCATCTGAACATTAGATTGAAAAAGTAATGGACATTAGCCTTGATTACTATTTCTCCAATTTAGATACTAGAGGATGGCAGATGATTATTCTAGATATTTTTAGGTCTGTCTCTTTAATCTTACTCCAAAATTCTGTAAGAAGCTAGATAATATTTTTGCTGGCATTCTCTAACTCCAGATAAATCTCATACCTCTTTTTATCAGTGACTAATTTTAAATCTTTACTCTAACTACATACCTGCCCCAGGGGCCAGTCCTTGGGGTTAAGAAGATGACATTTTTCCCCGGAAAAGGTAAGGCATGTTATAAAGAACAAGGTGCTTTGAAATTACTTGGCAAAACAAACCTTTTTGATGTCTTTTCTTTAGGTTGAAAATTTTAGCCACAAATATGACGGCTAGAAATCACTTTGCATAGGACAGACTACCTATTGTGTCATTTTCATACCTCTTAGAAATTAATCATGCTTTTAAAATATAGAAACTCTTTAACATTGTTCAGCTCATATTTTTTAATGGGATTCCTAAAGTTGTGAGCACAGACAGAAAGACATCATATGATTTTAAGTATACAATTTTGTTTTGGTTTAATAGAACAGTGGACTGCCTGAATCAGTGAAAAGCCTAAAATACAATATATTTTTAAGAATATTTAGTTTTATTATTTTTCAAGGTATGATAATCCAAATGAATATTTTATGTAGTACATGCTCAATAAATGTCAAATATTGAATGAATGAAAATTGACTAGATTTAATTTATAGATAATTTGTTAACTCATTCATATAATCTTCCTGCAGCCTTGCTTACTCCACTTGTTTATTTGATTAAAAATGTGTCTGGTCAGTGAAAACAAAAAGAGATTATGCTTTGTCCTAAATTTTATAAATTCCAGCTGAAAAATGCCTCAATTAACCTGGTTTTGTTATGTGCATTGGAAGGTAATTGAAAGTGTAGGTAAAGTTCACTTTGAAGGTAATTACAGAGGGCAATTGATTTTACATTGTTCTGAGCTTTGTATTGTCCTCTGAGGTAGATCCTGAAATGCTGCCTGTGGTTTCTTTCGGGACTGTTTATCTATTAGCCTTGCTTGCTCTATGTGACAAGCACAAATTACCCAGATATGCTCAGTTTTATAAAATCACAGAAACTAGAGGTGACAAGATCTATCACAGTATTTCCAGCCCAAATTCCCAGTGGCATTTTGGGGGTGCGGGGGTGCGGGGGGGCACCTTCTGTACTTTCTACAATGATAATTATGTTTCTGGATTTGGAGAAATTATTTACCGGTATGTTCCCTAGAAACATGTTTTCCTAAGACCCATGGTAACCATCCATAATATTTTTATCTCTCCAAAAGCTAGATTCACTTCCACCAAACTCTGTTAGATGTAAGATTTCCAGAGGATATTTACACTTATTTGGCAGCGTGCCTCATGGACAGTTCTGATTTGAAATGTGGTTTCATCCACTTCCCAAATTTATACACCGCTCATAAAAAATGTGAAAATTTGGATTGTGAAAGTCCATAAATGCTGTCTATAAAACATGGGCACCCTATTAGATACTCAGTGGCATGCTGCTTAAATACTGTTGATTATTAAGCTTTTATGATACACTTTTATATTGCCAGAGTAATCATTTTTTTTTTTTTTTTGGCTTTTCTTAACAACAATCCAGTGGCATTTAATAATATTTTTCTTTCTACTTTTACATTTCGAGGACAGAGGCTAAGTAAATAGGTATTGTGACTGCAGGCATAGTCTGTGACAAAAAAGTGATCAAATTGATAGACCTCTAAATCGGCCCCTTAACTTCAGCCTGAAATTCTTTACCTCTCTTTTAAGAGTGCTATGTTTTATCTCAATTCCTGCATTTTTCTCTTCATCTTAGCTGTTATAACACTTTTTGGTTATTGTTGGAAAATATCATACAGGGCTTTCCTTAGGTGATCTCTGTCCTGCGTGCCCAGTAAAATAATGCACAGAAAAGAACCCTAAACTACAATAAGGAGACCAGGATTCTAGTCTTAATATGTCTACCAACCAGCTGTGAGATCTTAGGCAAGTCACTACTTCTCTCTGGTCCTCTTCAAGAGGAGAGGCTAGGCTAGTTGGTTTCTAAGATTCCCCCCACCCCCACCCCCATGTTTAAAATACAGAGTTTCTATAATTGCATTTAATGAGCACTTATTAAGTGGCAGGCCCTGTACTAAGTGCTATGTGGGGATTATCACATGTAGTCATTATAATTACACTGTAGTATAAGTACTATAATTTCCTCTTCCCCTTCTATAGATGAGGGATCTAAGGTTTAAATATTTATTTATTCATTTTTTAATTGTTTTTTTACAGAGAGAGAGAGAGAGAGAGAGAGAGATACAGAGACAGAGAGAGAACTGAACTGGGGGAGCTCCCAGTCAGCACATGGTTCCGCATGGGCCGGGGCTGGGACTCGATCCTCGGTCCCCGGCGCTGCAAAGTGAGCGCTTAACCCACTGAGCCATCCCGGCTTCCCCTGGGATCTAAGGTTTAGAGAGATGGTGGCCCCTAATCATTGTCAACAGTTAGCAAGTGGCTGAACCAGGAGCCTAACCTTGATAGCCTGGTTACAGAGGCCACATATGAAACACTGATGCTCCCACAAGTACTATTCTGGAAGACACAGACATGAGAGATTTCAAGAACCCCAACATCATGTCCTAATCTAAGAACATCCCTCTCATTTTTATAATTGGATACGCCGGTCTCACATTTATAGATAGGTATCTAATAACTAACCATAGTTATTACCATACCATACCATAGTTATACCATAGCATACCATAGTTATAACCATAACTAACCTGGTCATAAGTTCCTCATAGGCCCATCACTCCAAAATTATTGGAAATATTAAACTCGTTCTATATTATGAGTTCTTATGAGTTTCAAGATCTTTCAAAAACTGTTATTAGTTCTAAGAGAGCTGTAAAGATCAGTTGAAACTGATTGTTCTTATCAGGAATAATACCAACTCCATTAAATACTTTGGGAGAACTAAAAATTAGAAACTGAATTATCAGATCTCAATCAGATAAAAGTAATTTGATGAATTTTAGGAAATTCTTAACCTAAATTTGGCTTATAGAATTAACATCTCTTTAAAAAAAACCCCAACTTATTTTATTGTTTGAGAGAATGTGTATGAGAGAGAGAGAAAGAGAGAAGGGGGGAGGGCCCAGAGCAATCTCCATAATTGCACATCAATACCGGTAGTTGTGACATAATTTCATTCCACACAGGTGGATATGGGGCCACGTGGGGCAGGAGCCAAACTGGGGGCCTCCTGCATGGGAGTGAGAATCTTCGCTGCTAAGCGGTCCCGGCAGTTACTAGTTGCATGCAGTTCAGCATATGGGTTTGCAAACGGGGTGGGCTGGTATTCAATTCATGGACCTAGTGGTTGCAAGGCAAACACTCAACCTGCTAAGCTATCCTAGTATCCCCAGAGTTAGTATCTTTTAAAATTCTTGTTTATATTTTATTTCCTTTTGGTAAGTGCCATTTTCAAAGGACCCTGATACCTTTATATTTATAACAAAAATAAAAAATTTAGGACAGATTGGAGAGCAATCACTATTTCTTCAATTAATAAAAATATAAGCAGACAAAAGATAAGAATAAATGTGTTTTAGAGCGAAGAAGCTCATATTGTGAGGTCTTTGATTCATTTCTTTCATCATTCATATTAAATGACCACTATCACTTTATAAAGAAATGAATAAACAGAGGGCATGTAAGTAACTCCCCTGATTTCAAAGTGGTGAAACTATATTTGGAACTGAAAAATCAAACACTATGTCTTAAAATGTAGACTATATTTCAGATGCTAATGCATATTCATCAAATTTTTTTTTCTCTACACACACACACAGAGAGAGAGAGAGAGAGAGAGAGAGAGATTAAAAGGAAGAGTAAAAAGAACCAAGAGCAGCAAGTGTTAACATAGGCGGTCCATTTGGCTAAGCATGTAGAGAAAGCAGAGCACTCAATCTAATGGACTAAAAGCATTGAGTGGTCGTCACTCTTATTTTGTTCTCATAATCATAACTTCATTAAATAAAGAATGAAAAGCTTTCTATAACCAGGCATAAAGGGGAAGAAGGAAGCCAATGGTGCTGTTTAAAACTACAGGACCTGAGCCCTTGAAGATCCCCCAAGACTTCATGCTCTATAGAATGCATAAAGAAGACTGGAAGGTTTGAAAGAAATGTGTACGTTTTGCCAGCCCTCTTAGTCATATTTGAATTTTGTGCCATAAGAAAATGACTAAGTAAAGTTCTGAATCTCAGACCAATTCATATAATTAAGAAAATTTGAACCACTAATTTGAAAAAGCTTTTGCTAATATTGATCTCACAGCAAGAAAGCTTGGCTCTCTAACCAAATAATTTATTTCTGAGATTCTATAAAAGGATTGCCTATAAATTATTTTTATAATGATAATGAATAATATCACGTTTTCAATAGATCCAATATCTTATAGAAAGTGTATAGTGCAAACACTGTATTTTCAGTACAATAGACTAAATACCACCTGAAATTAAGAGACCTGTGTTCTTGTTCACATTCTGCTGATGATTTCACACCAGCCTTTCCATCCTCTGGGCTTAGTTCCAACATCTGTAAAGTAAATGTGTTAAACTAGGTCTTCTCTGCCTTCTAGCTCCAGAATGCAAGTACGCAATGGGAGGTTAAAGAAGCATCTTTGCAGTGTGGGTATATGGCCTCTTAATCTACTGTCCTTACTTTCCTGTATTCCTTTATTTTCTCAACTATTAGTGGATTTAGGTGACAGGGCTGATAGTAAGCAAGTCTGGATAGAGGGGCAAAGAATCCAGGAAAAATCAGCTCTGGTTACCCAAGAGGGCCAAGACACTGCAAGGAAATCTCAATGAAACTTTCTAACCCACCTTACACTTGAGGCTAAAAATAAAGAGCTGAGAGTGATGTTTTCTTATGGTCTGAAGTTTTGCTTAGAGCCCTCCTAACCCTGTAACCGTCTTTGAGATGGAAAACTACAGCTACAGTGGCCATAATTCGCTATCATTAGTTTCATTTTAGACTTAACTCATTATTAATTTATTTTTATACCCATCTTATTTTATTAAAGTAATTAAAACAGCTTAGGGAGTACACAACTCCTTGGTTTCTTCTATAGAACAATGGCAGCATTTAACAGACAATTATGATTGATGGATTTTAAGAATTTTGTCAGTAGACTGTCATTAGAACATAAGAATTACATAAACGGGCCTATGACAACTTTTCTTCAATTCTTTTATTCATTCTATAGTCACAGTAATTGGATCTCTAACCATTAGGAAAATTGACCAACAGGCCTAAGTGTTTTGAATTGGGCTATAAACAACCCTAGAAAAGATGGCGTGTGAAGTGCAAGTTAGATGTGAGTACTAAATAATTCTCACATTTGAAGATATTTTTAGTCTTCAAATCCCAATTATGGGATTATGGAAGGTAAAATATTTCATTTTAATCATCTCACACCATTCTATGAGAAGGAAAACTACAGTTCTTAAGGTAACTTCAGAGGAAATAAAGTACCTTAGAAAGGCTATCTGCCTTTCCTCATAAATCATGCTCAATATTTAATGTTCTTTCTTGGTGGCACATATATGGTCAAGTAAGTCCTGAGGCTAGTTTAAACAATTTTTTTCCCCCAGTGTAAATTGCTATAATTTTTTGGATTTGGGAATGGAGACTAGAAATCATTCACCTAAAATGGTTCCTTCTTGCTAGTGCCTGATGAGTGGGTCTCTCAGATAAAGTGGAGATGAATATTTGCATAACCCTTCAAAAATCTTCTCTTTGCCTTGGGTATGAAAAAATAAATAATATAATTATATGTGCTTAAGCACATCCATGCCTGTAGCACACCCTGTTGCCAACTCATAAGCATGTATATACACATACGTATACACAGACAGATTCAACACATCGGGACAGGCCTGCCCAAGAGTTCAGACTTTCAAAGAGAATCTGGAAGAACAATGAGCTACACATTTTCTTCACTCATGGAGGTGAACACGAAGTGAAGGATGGCTCCAAGACCATCTCTCTGTGTCTCTGAGGACATGTGTAGAGAGTACTGCTCCTTTCTCTGCTGGTTGGTTACCAGGATGTGTTTGTAAATCTACAATGAGAAGGGGAGGGTTAGAAGTTGAGACTAGGCTCTCTATGAGGAAATTTATAGTGTCTGAAAATTAAAATCCTGCGTAAGCTAATTAGGGAGAAATAGCTTAGGAAGACTTCTTGGCATAGAGGTTACCTCAGCTGAGCCTTGAAGGATAAGATATACCTAATGAAAAGGGATACCTTTTATTAAAAACAAACAAACAAACAAACAAATAAAAAACAAAACTCAAGAAACCACCTTTCATTCAAATTAACACAAAAGTACAAATAATTTAATTCATCATAATTCAGCAGCTATTAAAAAGGAACCCTGTAAAAAAGCAGCTCCATGCAGTATTTTGTTTACTGTTGAATCCCTTGCCCCTTTAATAATGACTAAGAAATAGAAGGCAATCAGTAAGTATTTGATGAATGAGTTACAAAGGAATGAACAATGTTATTATAGTAGAAAAAGTACAAAACTGACCCAGGAAACTAGATTATAACCTTAAAACTTTGGCCAGGCAAATTCCTTGAGTTCTTTGGGTATGAATTTTTCCTTTCATAAAACAAAAATGTTGAACAGAGGATCTCCAAATCACTACCATTTTCACAATGTCTATGTTATGACATGTTCCATCTTTATATGCAGATTCTAAGTGGCAAGGCAAGACAGATACTTGCTCAAACAGAAGGCTGTGCTACCACTGTTTACCTTTCTGCTATTTCGGAAGCTGAATACAGAAGCTCACTAAAAAGTTTTTTTGTTACTCAGGGATATTCATCAGGCTTGAGGTAGCCAGATTCCAAACTACTTAGAGCTTCACAGACCAGTGAGAGCATGTTGCATTATGTTTAGAAACATATTGAGAACTAGAGGAAACCAAGGCTGCTCCCTTCTGAAAGCAGGTGATTAATTTCATTCCAGCCCCATGAATGACCTCTGTGTGTGGCTCTTGCCAGTGTGTGACAGGTACACCCAGGGAAGGAATGATCTGCCAGGTTCCTTGGCTCCTTTTCCCCATCTGACATGTTTTAAGTAATCTTTGCAAGGTGTTAGGAGTCTTCTGGACCTGCTGTGTCCCACTATAGGATGAATTGTCAATATGGTTCCAAAGCAACCGTTTTGGGACAGAAACCAGAAAATAGGCTTTCCCGTTCCTGTTCCTATTCTCCTTCCCCACAGTAGTTTAACCATAATTTGTGTACAGCTTGTCAGCCATTCCAATTACAGACCACAGGGGACATTGGACTAGGAGGTTAAACAGACCCCCCCCCCCCCCCCCCCCCACACACACACATATAAACCGTAACTTGAAGCAACTCTCATGTATTTGATTAGAAGACAGACACGGTTCCACTTTGTCAAATTATCTAATTATCTATAGTCCAATTTACAGGGTTGAGAAAGCTAGAGTTTAGCAATGTGCTTGTAGTGTTCTCCCCATTGGTGTAATTAGAACTTTTTAGAAAGAATAGCAGCAGTAGAAGATTTCTTTTTTCTTCCTTCCTTCTCCCTTAATATGGATGGCTTAACTATATAGTAGGTTGATAGAAGAACCTGGCTTTTATTGGAAGATACAAGTCAGTTTCCTTTTTTTTGCCAGTTTTTAAAAAAGGAAAAATAGAGGGCGTAAAAATGAAATAAAACCCTGCCACTTTATGATTAACTCCTCATTTATGCTTTTGATCCCAGCAGAAAAGCAGACATTTGTGATGTGCCATTATTTATAGGATGTTGATAGTGGTCTGAGGACAATTTGGTACAGTTGTCAAATTGCATATTGCTTTTGAACTCTATGAGGAAAAACCCTTCTCTATTTTCTTAATATGCTGATAAAGCAGGTTTTTGCAAGAGTATCAATCAAGAAATGAAGAAATTGTTTTTCATGTTCAAGATTAGGTTGCAACTCTGGTTATATGTTTATCATATCGAGAGTTTCCATCATAGGGTTAGTTTGCAGTATGAGCTGGAAAGAGCATTTATCACATTTCCAGGTATTTTAATATAATATTTCTCTTCCCCAGTCTTTCCCTATATTCATTTTAGTCATTGTTTGGCCATTTGCCCTGAGGTGCATGGTGATTGCACATGAATGTATGTTACAATGTAGAAAAGCAAAAACCAGACAAACCCCAGAACATAAATCATTCATGATGGATGGTTTTGTCAAATATCTGTAGTGGTGTGCTGGTAAACTGGCTCTCAAAAAATTAGTTAATTAATTAATTAAAATAATAAAATTAAATGAAATTAAATAAATAAAAAATACCCCAAATTCAAAAAGACCTGATTTATAGTGCTTGCCAGTCTCCATGGTATAAATACTCCCATCACACCCAATTTCAAGCTACCAATGATTTATCACTGAACACACAGTTGGTAAGTGATGCTAAAAACTTGCTGTCAGTAGCCAATGTGAGCCAGCTCCATCATAGCCCAAATCAATATATGCATTTTAATAACTTCATAAGTGTTACATTTGGTAACCAAAATAGTGGAACAATAATCATCAGCTCCCAATGTATCGGTCTAGCTGCACATAAATACTCATTTATAACACTCACCTGCTTATCTACATGTGTACATGATGCCTTGAGAACGAATTTTAACATTTGCAGTGATTTCTGTTATGCACTGGGCACATAAGAAAAAGGGTAGTTTTTGGAATTGTACCTGCTATTCAGTTAAGAAAATAATTGTACTGAAGGGATGCCTATATTATCCTCAAAAGTGTGATCTGAGCTTCATCTTTTTAATGAATAAAAAAGCTTTTTTACCTTTTCAGAGATGAATTAAGAGTTGGATTGAATTTTAACCATTGCTTCCTTTTCTAACATCTGAGAAAGAGTTGCCTCTTTCTTTCCTCCTAATAATTTTTAGTGAGGATGATACTTTTATTATAGTTCTAGGAGGAGCACTGTGAAACAATGAATTTACAGAGGGTAGAATAAAACCTTTCATACTTCTTATTCTGGGCACCCTTTGTTCAAGTAACTTTCAAATACATATATATTAATTCCTAAAAGAGAGCTGATCTGGTTGAGAATGGTAGGAGAAAGTGAAGATGGCTGGAGAGGCCCAGAGCTCCTTTTACTTTTTTTTCTATCTCTCCTTTCAAAATAAACTTTGTTGAGCTAAGTGCAATTTGAAAAGATACCAGTTTCAGGAATTTCCTGGTTAATAGTTTTGTCCTCATGGACAACAAATACTTAATGTCAAGTCCAGGTCTGTCAGTCTCTTTCACCGCAACTGTTCTTCACACTGAGTGTGGATAACTACAATCCCACTGATTAATGTGAATTATGTGTATTATTTAGGTCAGCAGGAACTACTCCCTCATATTATAATCCAGGTGTTTGTTCAGTTACAGATAGGATTGATCTGAGTAACCTCTATCTGCTGTATTAGGTACATTAATCAAAGTTTTATTTTATTTTGGTTCCATATAATATTAAAGCCATGAAAAATTTATTTTATAATAATGTTTAATAAATAATAAACCCAAGGAAATTTTATTTTCTAAATCCTTCTTTTAAAATCTTGAATCAATGAGTTTTGAATTACATTCCTTAGAGCCCTGAAATTCCTTGCACTTGGAGCTCGGGAATGCCAAGCACCTTGGAAGTGGCGTATGGGTATTGGGTTATTTTGCAGAAGCCAAGCTGGCTGAGAAGTGGGTCCTCCACAATCCCACAATCCTCTATTCCCCCACTGACTGTTTTTGGATCTTGGTAAAACTTTGACACTTTAATAATTATTGAAAATTACTGTTTCAAACTTAAGGCCAGTTTCAAAAGTCCATGGATTTTGACATAATTGCCACTTAACTGAAGATAATTCAGAACTCCCTCTTTTCATTCAGGTGTCTGCTTAGTTTGAATTGTCTATTTTACAAACAGATAATCTTACCAGCTATACTATAGAAATTATTCAAATTTTAAGATTTGCTCATAATACAAATTATAAACAAATGGAAGGCAGGTGACTCATTCAGGGCTACTAATCAAAGCTGAGTAAAATTACTATTATATCCATGGCTTCTGGTTCTCTAGTAAAAAGAAGCACAAATAATGCAATAATATTGTTTATTTTGGCTCCAATTTCAACATAATTACACAAATAAAACATTTTCCCCAATGTGATAAACACTTAAGGAATTCCATCGCCAAGGGCTGTCCAGAAAATCTCCAGCCATTGTCAAGATAACGAGAACAGTTAAATGGCTGGATAATTTCCGGACAGCCCTTGTATGTCATTTTGAAATATCCACAAAAATAAGATTTTTAGAAAGTTAAACCCCAAAATCTGTTTCAAGACTTCTAAAAAATCTGTAACCTTTCTTTCTCCCACGCCTCAGCCCCAGTGGGTGATAGGTGTTTGTGCTTGTCTAAAAGGAGGCCCAAAAGTAAAACACCTATGAGTAATGGAGTTAATTCTTACTTGACTCCAGATATTAACATCCTAAGTGTGAGTTGAATGATTAACATCACGTGAAACAACTCATCCGGGTAAACAGAGTAGATCCAATAATGTCCTGATAATCGAGCTTAGGGTTAGAGAGGCTGCAACTTATTCTTTTCATTTCTAAAAGACAGCTCATTCAAAGCTACAAACTTATACCTATTCACATAAATAAACACCCTATACTGGGGGTGGCGAACCTATGGCACGCGTGCCCAAAGTGGCACGCAGAGCAATTATTTCGGCTGTGAATACCATTCTAAAAATTATTGTTTATGCTCTTATAGACATAAAAATAATCGATACCTCTATCTCACTCAATTGGTTGGCACACAAGTCGAGCGAGTATACTCTTATTTCATAAACTTTGGCACTCAATAGCCAAAAGGTTCACCACCCCTACCCTATACAAAACCTTCCAATGCTTACTTTTACAACCTGAATGAAATCTAAATTGTTACCATGGCCTAAAAGCCACATATAATCTGACTCCTGCTTACCTCTCTGGTCTTATGTTCTTCTACTCTGGCCATCTTCACTCTGCTCTAGCCATACTATCTTTCTTAATGTCTATTGAACACAGTCAGCTTGTTTCTACCTCAGGGCCTTTCCATTTGCTTTCTCCCTTGATCTTCTATAGCTTCCTCCTAGCACTTAGGTCTCTATTTGGATGTCACTTTTTCAGACATCTGATCATTTGACCAGAATGGTGCCACCTCTGCCAGCTCTATCAGTTTTACATGTTTTTTTTCTATCACTCTCAGTGCCTAAAATGACTGTATATATCTTTAAAATGACTTATCTATCTGTCTCTCACAAGACTTCCCATTCTTAAAATCAGGGGCTTAGCATCCTTCAAGCGCAGTATCCCCACTGCTCAGGATGGACACAGATAGGCCTCGGTGAATGGCCCCTGATTGACTGAAAATACAAATTTCACCCTATGGAGAGATTTTTCTTCATAAGCAGTTTGAAAAAGGAAAAGAATAACTTCATTTTTCCAGTTTAAAGCTCACAAAAGGAGCTAAGAATTTTTCAGGCAACAGTCCATTTTTACTGCTTGCAGCCCAATCTGTTTAGACTTTATAAATTAGCAACTTCTTTTCCATGACCTACTTCTGAGCATCACCTAGGCACCAGACACTGAGTCTGAAAGAGGGTGTTGGGCTCGGAAGAAAAATGGGCTGCAGTGTGAAAAGAAGGCCAGGTCCCTGGGAAGATCCACATGGGATGTGGACGGAGACTCTTCCACTGAAGGAAGAGGAAAGGAGAAGTGGAAGGAAAGGAGGATGGGGTAGAATGTGGGAGAGAAAAAAAGGGAGAAGACAATTAGAAGAGGTCCAACAATGTAAGTACCAGAGGAGGCAGAAAGAGCAAGGAAGGAAGTAGAGAAAGTGGAACAGAGAAAGGAGTTAGAGGAGAAAACATGAAGATGGGAGAAGCAGGACTGGCAGGGGCAGTTCAGAGAAGAGGAAAGGCCCTGAGCTGGTTACAGGGGCCAGGTTTCCGATACCTCTGGGATAACACTCTCTGGCATGAGCGGGACAAATTTACCTTCCTATGGTTTTTAAGGTGTCTTTTATCTCTAGCACTCTCTGTTCTTGACTTTACAAATAGCAGGCCCTGAAGGGCTTCCTGGCAAATGGATTTTCTGTCTCTGAGCAGATCTAAGTGGCAGATGGGGCCTGGCTCCCCAAGGAGAGACCCCTCCCCCCCACCCCACCCCCAACACCCAGCGGGCGCTCTATTGTTAGAGCCTCTGCAGCATCAGTTTTAAGCCAGCAGTGCCTCTACTTGCTTGCAGACAGAAAAATAAAAGAGAAGTTGAGCGTCATTATCCTACAAGTTTAAATGTAGGTCTGTTTTCATACAAATACATGAAGGTGTGTTCCAAGGTGTGTTTCAGAAAGTTTTCTTTTTTTCTTTTTTCTTTTTAACTTAGAATGACTCATAGAGAAGCAGTATTGAAACTGGACAGTTCTGGGTTCAATTCCAGGTTGCTCACTGAGTGGCTTTTATGACTTGTTTAACCCCCAATCTCTTCATTCATAAGGTGGAGATAATAATGCTACCCCAAACAGTTGTGAGAATTTAATAATGTAACAGATTTAACAAACCTGGTATAGAGTAGGTCCTCAATGAACATCATTTGGTTTAACCTTTCTTCTGAGATTCTGAAATAAACAGTGCACATAGTTTCCTCTCCCAATATGGAGATCCTCTGTGCACATTGGAGGCACATGGGCTGTCACCTTTCCATAAGCAAAATAGTTAGTGGAAGAGCAGCTTTCATCCAGTAAATAAAGAGAACACTTTTGTTTTTATTTCTTGGTGGTACAAAGTAAAGTTATTTCAACAAGAATACAGTGCTACAAAAGAAAAACACATTACTTAGTGGATTTTGCTACAGTTGACAGAGAATTGCAGCACCCATGAATTTAGCCAACTCTCTTCCTTGGAGGCTTGCAATGCAAGAGGCAGATCACTGGTGTTGGAATTGAACCTGACTTTGTTTGAATCAGAGACCTACTCCTTAACCAGCTAGCTGTATGCCACTAGCTCAACATCAGTTTTGTCACCTATGAAATAATATAATATTCTCAATGCTGAGCTTGGTGGTTCTCAGTATTAAATAGACAATGTGTAAAGTGCCTACTATGGTGTTTTATTAAACACATAGTCAGTGCCTAATAGCAAGTCACCCTTGCTCCTGGTTTCTGTTAACTGAAGCTATTAGGAAACTTTTTTCCTTGGCACTATACTTCAAGTTTTATAAAGGAAATTAATGTGCAAGTATGATGTGTTTTATGCCAGCAAGAGACACACATAATGATTTGCAGTCTCTTCTGGGAGTCAGAGACTATTCTATTTGGCCTACCTCGTAGCTCAGCAAGATTGCCAAGTCCTTACATTATCAGTAGTGACTGAGTCTGGAAGTCAGCCAAGGCCACCAGGTAGTGATGTTAGGATTAATTTAGGCTCCAGGTAATTGGTCCCTTAGAAACTGCAATCTAGGGATCCAATAGAAAATGTTTGGGTCCCCTAAGGGAAAATAGCTAGTACACTGTTTCTAGATAGATACCAGCTCTCAACTATCATATTTTGGTTCATTCTTACAGTCTTGAACCTAAAAGGAAACTTAAAAATCCACTAGACCTGGGAACGGGGTGGGTTTCAGGAGGGTCCTTTAGTCCCCTGAAAGCATTTGCAACATGATATACTGTGCATGTATATATGGATGGCAGTCTCGTGTCCTTGTATTTCATCAGACACTCCCCTGGGACTGTGACACAAAAAGAATAAGCCCCACTATACTTAACCTCTAGGAGAGGCTGTGTATGTGTGTGCTTTAATGAAAGTTGAACACACTCAAGAATTCGGGTCTCGTGGTTTGTCCACGGTCACACAATGAGTTAGTATCAAAGTAGAGGAGGTAAGCCCAGATGTCCCAATGACTGTATTTCCCTGCCATTCAATTAATTTTATTTATTAATATGTATAATTTTTATGATGCACTAGGCACTATGAAGGAGATAGAGGTATAAAGGTGAAAATCTGCTGTCATGGCAGTTGCCATCTGGTTGAGGATAAAAAGGGCCTTAAAAAATATAAGACCCATAAGGAACACCTTTAAGTGCTTTAAGTGCATGACTGCTTGCAAGCAGCAGTCTAATTGCAGGGAATGCGTCCGAGTTCAGGATGATGGATGGGATCCAACAGAAAGAAATGAAGTATAGGAGTGTTGGGGAGGACACTGGCCCAAGTAGCTGTGTCAGTGTGGGAAGGTGGGCTAGGCCGGGTCCACTAAATTAAAAATCTTCAAGTGATCAGAGAACTTCAGTCTTAGTGCAGTAGGGAATAGAGGGTGGTTGAAGTTCTTACCTTATATTGTTGCTCAAAGACTGACTCTGATGTTTCTATAAGGGCTATACAAAGTACACTCTACACTTAGTAATTCAGTTCAAAGACTACCGGTAATAATTTAGTTTACTCAATAAAGCAGCTTCCATGAACAGTATTTAGACTGAGTTTTTAATCATTTTGGAAGAACTCAAAGATAAAAATTAATTTCAGAACAGCTTCAAAGTAAGACCCGGTAACAATAGGTTGTTTTACCCTATTGCCTCTCCCTATCTCTTGCCTGCAGTCATTTCTTCCTGATTTTTGCATTCCACTGACTCCACAGCTGGGAACAGAATTACGCTGGTGCCCTCTGCTGGGAGGTGATGGCAAGTTCATCAGGAAACAATGGTGTCTTAGTCTCTGCAGCATAAGGGGGTTGAGTCCGCGATTCTGGGTGGATAGTAGCCTCTACTAGGGTGGACTCATTTAGTACTCTTGACAGGCCTCCCAGTCAGTTATGCTCTGGCATCATGCCTGAATTTATTAACCAGAGGAAGTGACTGCGTTTTTATTATAAAGAGGTGGTCAGTTGATTTTAAAAAGGAGTCCAAGCAAACTGTCTCCCTTCACTCTATAGTTTGGGAGCTGGACACTCCTTTCATTGAACACAATACCATGACTCATCGTGGCTGCTGGCCATCTTGCTAGAGCAATACCTCCTGAGAGACCAGTGAAACTCTGGGGCCATTTTTTTAACCCATTCAGTTAATTGTTTTTTGTTTGTTTGTTTGTTTGTTTTTAAGTGGGGAAAGTGTATTGATGATATTCATTGCTAATTTCTTGGCTCAAATAATCAGAATTGATGCCATGATGTTAAATTAGATTTAGATTGTGTACTCTGGTGTTCCTGCAGTACACTGCTCAACTAAATTTTTTTTTTGCTAGAGGTGAAAAAACATTCCGTTGTAATTAAGAAAGGAGTAAGGGAGTGCTGAGAGAGAACCCAAAAGAGAGAAAAGAGAATTCTCATTTGTGCAAATTGGAGGTGAACTTCTAAAATAAAATGATGGGGGTTAGAGAGGATGGATTGAAATGATTGTTTCCAACACTTCACTTTTCAATTATTTTATTTTTTTTCAGGATCAATAGTATGGATATGGAGGTCTGCCTCTGGTTTCCATAACAACCTGGCTTATTGAAAGACTGCAGGCTCCACAAATCCCCAATTATCAGCCTTGCCGGGCTTATTAATGGAGCTGAGGATCCCAGTGAGGCAGGCAGCTTGTTGCTGACACAAGCCTGCTGGGCTGGCAGGAGGGTGGAGGAGATGGGAAGGGGAGGATGTGTGGTGAGATAGCAGCCATTTGTCCCCCTGTCACTTCGGGAGGGTGTAGTCAGTCAGTCATTCAGGAGCCTGTGCAAGTATCTCTGGAAACCTTGAGTGGCTGTAGCTGCTGTTGCAAGCAGCCCAGATTGTTTTCTCCAGCTCCACCCCCAAAGCCATGTATCTGGAATAAATCCATATGAATATATCACATGTCGTGTATGCTTATTGAGCTTCTATAATTAATTGAGACTTCCCCACAAAGACAATGGTGACTCTAAATTTCTAATATTAACTCAAGCCTTAATTAACATTAGAAGTCAACCTAATTCATATTTTATAGCTTTGTATTACACAGTCTTTGGTCTGGCGTTCTCTTACTAGGTCCTCACCATAGCCTAAGTGCAATAGTAACAATAATACTGATGGTGATAACAATACAGAAACATTCACTTGTCTTGTGCCAGGCTTTCTGCTGAATTCTCAACATGGACTTTCTTATTTCAGCCTCACAATGAGCTTATAATAAGCGGTATTATTGTCCTATTTTGCAGATAAGAAAACAGAAGCAAGAGATCTTAAGTCATCTTAGGCTACATGCTAGTGAGTGTAATTACATTAGGTTATCATTTCTACTCCCTCTATTCAGTCAGACCTTGGTACTCTACTGCTTTGAAACTCATTGAATTTAGTATTCGACGCATTTAACATGACAATTTTGTCCCAGTGCTTGTCATTTGTTTAGTACTCCAGACAAGCTAGAACTTGTCCGTTGTCGATTGTTTCATGACTGGCTTCAGTTTCCAGCAGAAACAAGGGGTCATTCTTTAGCTCTTGCCCTCTGCACATCCCCTTGCGGTTTTACCTTAGCTTCTGTGGTCATTTTGTGTAGTTTTGGTTTGGGAACTCATTATATTTATTTACATTATTATCTGTGGCAAAATTTATTGGGAACTCACCATTTTAGGACTCATTGTGCTTCCTGGAACCAATTAATGAGTACCAAGCTACCACTATTGTTATTTTGATTGTTCTCTTATTACTTAACTTGGGTGTCCTCAAGGTGAAAAAGGGACAACACATTTATAATAAATTCTATGTTCTCGAATGTGATTGGGCAATGGAACATTCTGGTTATTGGGTTTTTTAAATTAATTAATTAATTAATTTTTTTATTGTTAAATTTATTAGGATTACATTGGTTAGTAAAAATTACATAGGTTCCAGGCATACAGCTCTTTCTGGTTATTGTTTTAATCAGGAGTTTTGATTCATAATTGTCACCGACAGTGTTATTGAATTTCCAATTGGGAAAAGTTTGGGATATAATAAAGTATACATAACACTAGAAGTATAATAATCATAGTCATAAAATGCTTCAAGACCATTACATAAATGTCAATTTTTATTATAATGCAGAAGTATTAGTTGATAAAGATGTCTATTTGACCGAATGCCAAATGGACTATTTTTGTAGCATTAAAATATCAATGCCTTAACTCTTTGAATTTCAAATATTTTAAAGTATTTTATGTGAACTACCACTGGACTTCAATGTGATCAGAAAAAATATTTTGGGGTCTTTCAGAGTTAAAGAACATTAGTGCTTGGGATGCTGGGATCACTTAGCAGGTTGAGTTCTTACCTTGTAACCGTGAGGTCCAGGGATCAAATTCTGGCCCTGGCCTATGCAAACCCACATGCTGAACTGCAGCGCAGCACAACTGGTATCCTCCAGGGTAGCGGCAAAGGTTGTAGCCTCTTAAGCAAGAGGCCCCCGGTTTGGTTCCCTCACCATGCCACCCCACATCCACCTGTGTGGAATGAAACTATGTCACAACTAATGATATACAACTATGGAGACTGCTCTGGGCCCTCCCCCTTCCCTCGCTCTCTCTCACCTTCTCTCAATCAATAAAATAAATCTTAAAAAAGAAAGAAAGAAAGAAAATATATATATTAGTGCTTGTAAAACTTTAAATTCGTGAAATACTCTGACTACTAGACTGTGTTTGTTTTAAGCCAGAACATTATACTGTGTGGAAAACCCAGCCTGGCACTCCCTGGAGGGCATTTCATGGCACTCCAAATCCGTCATATGGCACTGAGAGGGTGGATCAAGATTGGCAGCATTTTTATCCTAGTTGCTCAAACAATAGTTTTTATTTTACTCTCCAGAGCTGATGAAAGAACTTGTTCACAAGGACTATCATTTTATGAATTAAGAGAAGTGACAGGCAGTACTGTTTTAGTTAATACTTATTGAGAATATCATTTAAGCATTTACATGTATCATACTTTACAACCCTATGCAATAGGTAGTACTATGTCCCCACTCTGTATAGAGGTGGAGAAATCAAAGAACAGGGAGGTTATATAACTTGCCCAAGGTATCACGTTTGGGAAGTGGTAAGTTCCAGATTGAAACTCAAATCATCTAGCTCCTGAATCAGTGATCTTAGCCACAGTTATCTATACTCACTGTCTCCAACTTATTTATTCCTGTTTTTTCTCAAATCTATAACCATCAAGTCTTCCCTCTCAGCCTTCATTGAAATAACTTCTGCCGAAGTCACACATGACCTCCACATTGCTAAAATCCAATGGTCAGTGTTTGGGCGTCACCTTCTTTGGCCTCCCAACAGCACTTGAGAGTTGCTCACTTCCTACTCTTTGAACTGTTTTTGTTACTGTTCAT
Organism: Craseonycteris thonglongyai; assembly: GCA_004027555.1. Taxonomy (NCBI): domain Eukaryota; kingdom Metazoa; phylum Chordata; class Mammalia; order Chiroptera; family Craseonycteridae; genus Craseonycteris; species Craseonycteris thonglongyai. Next base: position 21,192 of record PVKE010017598.1, read on the forward strand.
GCAGCATATTCCTATTTCTGATTTTTCTCCTAACATACTGCTGATTCCTTTTTCATTTTCTTTGTCCTTCTTCTCCATCTCCTGGTTTCTAAGTGTTGGAGTACCCTCATGGCTCTGTCTTATCCCTCATCTTCTCTCTTCTGTACTTACATTTACTCTCGTTCATGGCTTGAAATATTGTCTGCAGCCTATTGAACCTCTAATGACCCATCTGTAGCCCAGAGCTGTCCCACTCCAAACCACTGCTCACGCTACACCTCAACTTGTAAATCTAATAAGTATTTCCAACTAAAGCTTTTAAAAACCAAACCTCTGCCTTTTCCCCCTGAATCTGCACTTTCTCAAGTCTTCCCTATCTCCAGAAATGGCCAGTCTATCTTTTCGTCAGTTTTCGGCCATTTACCTTGGAATTATCCCTGACTCTTTTTCTTTAACAAAATTAAATCTGTCAGCAAATCTTTTTGGCTCCACCATCAAAATAAATCTAAAATCTGAGCACATCTCACTTTTTCTAGCACCCATCTCACTTCAGTAGTTTCCTCTGTGATTAACATCCTCCCCACTAGGTCACTGCTTGGATATTATCTTCCTCTCCTGTCCTTTTCTTTCTTCATTCTAGCAATACTGATTTCCCTGCTACAGCACCAATAACCATGCATGCTCAAATCTCGGGCATTTGTACTTACTGTCCCCTCTGCCTAGAATCCTCCCTCCCCTAGATGCTCATTAGAGTTCACTTCCTAATCTTCAGCGCTCTGCTCACATGTCAACCCTCAAAGAGACTTTCTGTTTAATATTGTCACTTACTCCACCCTCATCTCAGCACTCTCTAGTCTCCTTACCAACACTACATTTTTTAAAGATTTATGTTGATTGTTTTTGACAGAGAGAAGGGGGAGGGCCCAGAGCAGTCTCCATAATTGCACATCATTAGTTTCCTACATAGTTTTTATTTCACAGGTGGGCACAGGGCTGCGCAGGGCAGGAGTTAGCCGGGGACCTCCCAAATGGGAAGCACACCTGGGTTGGGAGCTGACCCAGGGGCCTCCCAAATAGGAGACTCGCTCCAGTGACCTGAAGTGGGAGGACACCCCATTTCAGCATATGGGTCTGCATGGGCCGGGGCCAGGACTCGATCCTCAGACCTCAGGGCTGCAAGATGAGTGATCAACCCACTGAGTCATCCCGGCATCCCCAACATTACATTTTCTGTTGCTCTTATCACCTAGTGTGCCACACATTTTACTGCTTTACTTATAGTTTAAGTTTCACAAAGACAGGTTATTTTTGTTTTATTCCTGTTTTGTACACTGCGGTATACCCAACTATAACAGATAGCGAATGCTCAATAGATGTGGTTGATTTCAACAAGTGAAGAAGATAGCTGTTTAGTGAAAGTGGCTGAGTACCTCTTAGGGTCAGTGCAAAGGTGGCAAAGGTGACGCCAAATCACTCTCACATTTAGTTGTTTTACTCTTTATCACCACTAAAGAAACTTTGCTTCTGCCACCTGGGCAGATGTTCTCCCATCATCCTTTGCCCTTGAAGGTTCTTTGGTGACTTGTAAGTGCTCTCATGCAATGCTGTCACTCCTAATGACCGGAGATGCTAGCACCTTGACAGTGACTAAAAGTGGGCTGTGTCATGGCACCAGAGAACCAGACCCTTGTCTTAGTCTTACTGCTTCATAGTCACTCCCTACAGGGAGCACAATTTATAGGGAAGACATCAGGTACATGTCCCTATACAACAGATGCCTCTCCAAAAGCAGAGAACTTCTTTTGTTTTTTTTTATTGTTAAATTTATTGAGGTGACATTGGTTGGTATAAATTACTTAGGTTGCAGGTGTACAATTCTATAGTACCTCGTTTATATGTTGCATTGTGTGCTCACCACCCACAATCAGTTCTCCTTCCATCACCATATATTTGATGAGCCCTCCCTCCTCTTACACCCCCTCCCCCCTTACTCTCAGGAAACCAACCACTAAACTATTAACTGTGTCCATGAGTTTTTGCCTCTTTGTTTCTTTCAGTTTTATATTCCACCTATAAGTGAAGTCTTATGGTTCTTGGGTCTTTCTCTCTGGCTTATTTCACTTAACATGATAATCTGAAGGTCCATCCATGTTGTTGCAAATGGCTATATCTCATCTTTTCTTATTGCTGAGTAGTATTCTATTGTATAAGTGTACGACTGCTTTTTTATCCAGTCATCTATCAAAGGGCACTTCGGTTGTTTTTATGACTTGGCCACTGTGAGTAGCGCTGCAATGGATATTGGGGTACATATGTCTTTGTGGACTAAGGTTTTCAAAAATTTAGGGTAGATACCCAGAGGGGGAATTGCCAGGTTATATGATAGCTCCATTCCAGTTTTCTAAGGAATGTCCACACTGTCCTTCATAGTGGTTGTACCAATTTGCATTCCCGCCAGCAGTGTATGAGGGTTCCTTTTAGAGAAACATTTTAGCCATTTAAAACCACTGGGAATTCTCCGCTGACTAGAAATAGATGACACAATCAAACCTTTGCTTAGGAGCAAGCTGCCTTTCTCTCACGTTAAATCATCAGATCAAAGTTATACAGGCTTTCATAACTAATAAATAGCCTTTGGAAGATTAAAATGTTATACTTATCATCACTTACAGTTAAATGAGCATTTATGTATTTGTAGACTTTTTAGCATGTTGAGTTTGCCTACATGTTGATTATAGCTCACTGTGTTTGGGACATTTTTTCACACAGGAGCATTTTTTCAGAGAAGCCATTGCATGAAAATCCACAGTGTTATGTTTGTGTATACATGCAAAGGCTGTCCCGAAAATATCCAGCCATAAATGCCTCTTTTTCGTATTACAAGGCTGGGTACTCTACAGACAGTCCTTGTATGTATGTGTGTGTGTGTATATTATTCAGGCATCTGTTGGTTTTTATCAGTCAGAGTATAAAGATTAACACTACTATCACCTGTTAGCTTTGCACAGTTGGAAAAGTTTTGTGACTCGTAACTTCAATCAAACCAGCAAGTCTTCTGTTGGATTCTAACGGCGGTGGGGGAGATGCCCTGACTAAGGTACAACATTGTGAGACCAACAATAAATCTAGTCTGTATAGCTGTAGACAGACTTGGGTGAGAAAGGGCTGCTCTGCATTGTCAATGAGCGGGGGGTCCTTAAGGTTGTGTATGTATGTGGCCACACTTAGTCAAGGAAATGAGGTGGAGAGATGTGGGTAGGAGCAGAGAATGAGCACACATTTAGGTGATGAGAGGGATGTGGGTGGAGTCCCAGGCCAGAGGAAGGTGTGATAGAAGGGAAACAGGCTGACAGCCAGCAACGGGAAGGCTTCAAAATCTATGGATTGGAAACCTCTGGTTATAGAAATTTATATATGAGTAAGAGAACAAAATATGTTTGTATCATTGATGATTTGGCCCTGAACAGGCAACTGTTCATTTCTTACTCATACCCTCAACAAATTCTACCATCATACTCCATAAAAAAAAACAAAAAACTTTTTTTATTGTTTGAGAGGAAGTAAGGGGGGGAGAGAGAGAGATAGGGGAGGGCCCAGAGTAGTTTCCATGGTTGTACATCATTATTTGTGATATAGTTTCATTCTACACAGGTGAATGAGGGGACATGTGCAGTGGGAACTGAACTGGGAGGCCTCCCTCACAGGAGGTGAGAACCTTCGCAGGGGCCGGAATTCGATCCCTGGACCTTTCAGTTGAAAGGCAAGCACTCAACCTGCTGAGCTATCCTGGCTTCCTCCATCCTCCTTTATTTGAACAGTACTCAACTCTTGCATATTATTAGAACAAATGGGAGTAGTAGTAGAAAGGGGGGCCCTGCAGATCCAAAGAGCTTTGATTCATCTTCATTGCTGAGTGCTTGTAAAAGTGACAGCCATTCTTGGGGATTGGAATTTTTTACTCCTGAGGCCTCAGACAATTGTTGATTGTATCTGTTTTATTATGGAAAGCTTTGGTTTACTGAGGAAATACATTGGCACTGGTAGGAGGTTGATGGGAATATAATCATTCCAGCTTAGTTATTCATCTTTAGCAACCTGTGTCCTGACACCTGCCAGGTATGGCAGATTTGTCACCCTGTGTCTAATGTGCATGGAAAAAACAAAACAAAACCCAAAGAACAAAAAAACAGTAACAAGGTTAATGCCACCCTTTCACAAAAAATTTTTTTCTCTTGCTCTATCCCATAGTACTCTAAATACTCTCTGTGCCATCTATCCCAACCTTCTGTCCCCATCACCATGCTCCCTCCCAGATCTCTTGAGAGTCATTACTCCTCAGCCCATCAGCCAAAGTTAGTAGATTCCCATGGTTACCAGGCAGCTGGTGTCTAGACACTGAGTGATGCCTTGCAATTGAACTGCAAATCTAGCTTCTATCACACACAACCCTCTTTTCCCTCCTCCTCTTTCCTCCCACTTCCTCTTTATTTAATGCAGGCATTAATGCCAACACAGAATGGGATTACCCTTTGACAGGCCATTAAGAGAAGGAAGGGAGGAGGAAGAGGGGGGAAAACTCAAACTTGCTATCTTGTCAAGTCAGTGGAGCGAGAAAACAATTGAGGTGACAGACTCTCGTCTGGCTTGCTCTTTCTTCTTCATGGAGGATTTTATTTAATTAAAATAATTTGAGTTAGACACACTGTCACTAGTCCATTGGGATCCGTGAGCATCTTTAAGAGCCAGTAAAAGCATTTCAGGATAGAACTTCAGCTGATACTGGGTTGAGGTAGGATCTTATCATGGTTTCTGAGCAATCAATGTCAAATCTCTTTTATGATGCTTAAGGGAGTCACTGCCCACAAGTATGGCCAGATGGAAAACTTTGGAGTGGGACACAGGCAAATACAGGGACATGCCTTCATAGTGACACCTCTGACATGGAAAAGTCAGGTTTAATTGGTCCTATTTCTCCTGAGAAAGAGAAAAGCAGCCTCTGACAACCAGGCACTGGCCTGGAGTTCACAGACAGACAATCCTTTTAAACAATACCATAGAATATCAACACCAGACTGTTGTGATGGTTCAAGACAAAACACACCACCATTATCATTCAAGTGTGACCACAGATGAATCTCTGGTCGCCTGGCTACTATGAGTGATGATGCTTGCCTCATTCCTCCTTCCTAATCTGGGTCATATTTATTGAGATGCCCAATCATAAAATGATCCCTGTTCCATGACAGCATCCAATCCCAAGCAAAACTCTGCTTCCTTAAATCCCAATCCCCTAAGACAACCCAAATAAGTCCTTCCTAATGCCCCTCACTGATATGCCTCATGGTTACCCATAGTTACCCCACTGTTCAATGATGGATGTATTCTGTCCTCGGCCAGAAGGTGGTAATACGCCATAGAATTTTTTTCTGTATTATAATTTTTACTCAAGTTAACATCAGTAAAAATTTTCTTATTTCTTCCACATCTTCTGAATATTTTTAGTACTATCTTTATTCCCAAATGTATTACCTACTGATCTCCCTTAGTTCCCCAATTCTCCTTTTAAGATATCATAAAAAAAAAAAAATCTAACTTAAAAAAAGAAAACTCCAGTTCATTTTTCCTATCTGTAGTATTATTTTTGGTTTTGGTCTCAACAATTAGACAAGATGTCCTAGGCCCCTGGATGATAAAAGCCTCTATGCTACGTTTTAGGAATTCTATGATGTGAGTACCAATAATGTCAAAGACGTGTGGGTCAAACAGAGAGTCAGCATCAAACAAAATTAAAGTGAGACTATGACCCCACAAATGTATTTAGTACACCTCCATTTATAAGACAAGAAATGTCATGTTTCTTATTTTTAACTCAATGGTGTCAGAGAACTTGTTGGGGCACCAACCATATGAAAAGCCTTTTCCTTTTCACATTATCATCTGTTGGCTTTAAATAACTGTTTTAGCTACCACTATCAATGGCAGAGATGTTTTCAAGAAGGCCACACTGGAAGCAGACAGACATATTAAGGATGACTGCTCTGGTTCAAACATTCGTTTCTCCACCAGCCCCTGAAACGTCAGCCTGGCCTAATGTCATCTATTCCTATAGGCCCCCCTGGTGAGGTCACAGCATCTGTCTTTTAGGTTGAGTTCCATGCCTGGTTCTGAGATTGACAACATTCTCATTCCTGGGCTGGCAAAATTTAAAGGGCCCTACACGCAACTGGCTCAGCATCCAACTTGCACCTAAACACCAGTAATTGATCTCTTACTTAACACAGTTCCACTAACTAGACTTCTGCTTGGTTTGCTTTACCTAAGTCCCTGTCTCATTCAACTCATTTGTATTCTGTTTTTTCTAAAATCACCTTAGTCTCATTGTCTTCATAGAGATAAAAACCTTGTTATTGGACCCATAATGTGGGAGACCTGTTGCTGGCTGACAGATTTCCCCACATCTGTGGTCTATTTTAGCCCCTTTCTACATGCTATGTCTTACTAGCCTCCAATGCTTGCTGACTTCCCCCGCTGTTAACCTTGTAGTTCACTATTTCCTTAACCGTGTCCTTCAGCTACTGTGTTATCCTTACCCACTTGCACTTCCTTCCATTGCTTCCTACCGGCTCCCCATGCCCAACTAGTAGTAGTAGTATGGCTAGTCTCTGTTCCCTTTGAGTCCAGCATGTTTTTCATCAAGTGTATCAATACAGCTCATGTTTTTATTTTTTCTTTTCATTTTTTAAGGTCTCAATGGAGAGATGTATTGTTGGGAAAGAAAAATAAACACATAGATAGATGCATATGGACAGAAAGAATTTAAACTTGGATCCCTGAGAGAATGATAAGGCCAGTCTGGTTACATTTGTAGTGAGAGTGATAGTGTGATGTCCAGTACAGTTAGAGATATAAGATAGAGCCAGGAATAGAGTCAAGGATGTAGAGAAATGTTTGGCAGTAGAAACTGAAATGTGATGTATATGAGGCCAGGAATCATTAAGTTCTGTGATAAAGAAAGTCATATGGCAACATGATATATGGAGATTAACAATAAGACAGTGATACTATAAATTTAGTGGTTACCTGGTTATAGGTCAAGGTTGAAGTCATTAGAGAGAATGAGTTTTCTGATGCAGAGTCTAAAAATAGAACATAGAATTAAATCTTGAAAGGTAGTCATGTTAGGTGACAGGGACTAAAAACTAGACCTAGAATGGCAAAAGAAAAGCTAGAAAACAGCAGAAATAAACCCACAACAGAGCCTTCATTGAAGTTAAAAAAATAAAAAAGAAATGTTTTAAGATGTCAAAAACAAAAATGCACCAACAATTAAGGAGATGATTTTGTTTAGCCTAGTGGGATATGGACCTCAGCTCCCATGATCATAGTGTATTGGTGGGCTGGTTTTCCCTTAGACTTTTTTTTTTTAAGATTTATTTTATTGTTTAAGAGAGGGTTGGAAGGGGATAGAGAGAAGGAGGAGGGCCCAGAGCAGTTTCCATAGTTGTACATCGTTAGTTATGACATGTTTCATTCCACACAGGTGGATGCTGGGCAGTAATTGAACTGGGGGCCTCCTGCATGGAAGGTGAGAACCTTCACTGCTGAGCCATCCTGGTAGTTACCAGTTGCTCCACAGTTCAGCATGTGGGGTTTGCAGGGGCTGGGGCTGGGATTTGATCCCCAGATCTTGCAGTTTCAAGGCAAGTGCTCAACCTGCTGAGCTATTCTGGCATCTCTGCCCTTAGACTTTTGTAGGGTAGAGTAGATAAGTTACAGGTGGGGTGATTTACAACTGGGGTTGCTTTGCAGTCAGAAGGCTAGTCAGCTGAACAGGATTTGTTTATCTCTGCCTCTAACTTGTTTTGAAGGGACAAACAATTCTAATTTCAGTTACTCACTCATGAAACAAAGAATAGGGAGACAGAGGGCTTGGGTCTGGCTTTGTCAGCAGGTTCAAGAGAAAGATCTGTGTTTGGCCTTTTTACAGGTAAACAAGAGAGTCAGTTACCCATGAGTCTTCTGGGAGTCATGAGAAAGAGTGGACAGCAACTCACATGGAGAAGGTTGTTTTGCTGTAACCCATTTTCAAAGTGCTAAAGAATGGGAAGCTTCAGAAAACAAAAGGTTGGGGGAATGTCCTAACTGTTACTGTTTTCAGGAGCATAGAGCTCAAGTAAAGGTCAGCATTGTCAAAAATAAGGAATAGTCAGAAAAGAATCAAGAGCAGTGGTGAATAGGAAAAGCCCTTGCAATTTAGAATATAATTTTTTTGGTGAATCTGAGGATAGCACTGTAAGAAAAATGGTAAAGTTAAAGTCAGCTTAGAGATCAATAAGGAAGGTGAGATGCAGAAGAGATGGCGTAATTACAATGTATCTTTCATGTAATTTGTTGAAGAGGAAGACACAGCTTAGTAAACTTCTTGAAGAAAGAGGCTCTTTGCATTTTTGAACTGTCTTGTAGGAAAAAGAAATTCTATTCAGGCTATATTTTGTTCTGTGTTATTCCATAAGAAAGACCTCCATAAAAGCTTAGGGGAGGTAGAGATAGCTGTGTGAGAAGAGCTGGGATGACCTGTTGAAACCGGGGCTGTCCAGCTAGGTGTGTTCAAGGGGATCCCTGTAGTAGGTGAGGCGTTGCTAGAGGGTCCCTAAGCCCCTTTCTACTCTAAGGTTTCTGTACGTAGTCTGATTACTTTCAAATAAATAGGTTTTAAAAGAAAAAACAAACAAACAAACAGTAGGACATAGATTCTAGCCATAAAGTGTGTCTTGGGAAATGAATTTATTAGAGGAAAAAGAAACACTGGGTCAAGAAAAGAGAAAGCCTTCAGCAGGATGGTTTTTCAAATGACAGTATTATTAATATATGATGGGCAGACATATTTGATTCTAGAGCTACAGACAGACTCACCAGTTATTTTTTAACTGGCTCCTGTACCATCATGTCCCCAAATAGCCAAAGCTCCCCATCCTGCCCCCACCCCACTAAATATAAGTAAAGAGCTTTAGGATCTTTGACTTAAAAAGAAAAAAAAAATCAGTGCAAATACAAACATTAATTTTTTTTTTATTGTTTTTGACAGAGAGAGAGAGAGAGAGAGAGAGAGAGAGAGAGAGAGAGAGATACAGAGACAGAGAGAGAACTGAACTGGGGGCACTCCCCAGTTCAGCATATTTATTTATTTATTTATTTATTTATTTTTTATTGTTAAATTTAATGGGGTGACATTGGTTGGTAACAATCAGACAGTTTCCCAATGGACAACTCCACATCACATCACCCATGCATCGCATTATGTGCCCAGCTCCCAGAATCAGGCCCCCCTCCACCCGATATATCTGGTGCCCACTCCCCCCTCCCCACACAAATCTCCCTCCTCCCTC
>PVKE010017599.1:0-30553 GCA_004027555.1 Craseonycteris thonglongyai
AAAAAAAAAAAAAAAAAGAATATTTTAAAAAAATAATCAGAGAGGCAGGAAAAATAATTAAAATATCTCATGCATCAAAGTAATCATTAGTGGAAAACAAATTATATTCTTTCTGGCAATCTCTGCCAGATGGTTGAGATAGCTTGTAGTGGAAGAAGAGGCTTAAAGGGGTGCACATGTTACTTCAAATATAACCTTGAGGGGTTTTGTTTTTGTTTTGATGGGATAGGAAAATAGTGTGTGCTCACACAATGTAATCCTTCTTGAAGGTCAAAAGCTGCTGGAAAATTGGTAAAGTTAGACATTTGAACTCATCTGGCTCACTAATATGAAAAAGAAGCTAGGTTAACTAAGTTTATGAAAGTAAACATGCCAGCTTTGATTAATCTTCATAATAGTCATTATACCACTAGGTATTATTATTCCCATTTCATAGATATGGAAACTGGAGTTAGGAGCCATTAAGCTCAAGGCCACATAAACAGTAAGTGGCAGCATTAAGTTTCTGACTTCAAAGTAATTACTCTTTTCATTGATATACACTGTCTCCCTTTCAGTTAGAAGATAAATATAAGCTTTAACAATGCGTAAAAATGATCATAGAGGGTTTTGAAAAACTAGAAAGTGCTGTTAGGAATCTGCACAGTAATGGAGAAATAAACAAAATACCCTGAGAGTGGCCCCTAAATTTTACTTGGCAGAAGGCTTCGAATTCCATTGATGTGAAACAATTCTCTGTAGGGACATACTAGGGTGAATTAATTGTACCCTGAGTATTCTATGGCAGCATGGCAGCCTTTCCTATTGCCTCATAAAGAATCGCACACACACCCTTCAGAGTTCATTTTAGTACTTGCAGCCTGACATCTAAAGGGGCTGCTACTCTGACAAACACAATCTGGCCAGATGTTATTATTTTGCACTACATTTAATTTCTTCCTGCCAAAGATTTAGACTTCTTGTCCCTGATAAAGATCAGGGGAAATTGTCTGGTATTTACAAAATCCCATCCAGGCATATCTGTTACAATGTTCACTTAGCAAAGTTTATTAGATTATTAGGGCTTTAAACCCTTGGGCTCTTTCGTTATTGAAATAAAAAAAAAAGCAAAACGCAAACATCTTCAACAAATTTAAGTGGCATAATTAGACCCTGGACTTGTCTTACAGGCATTTTAGAATTATGAAAATGATTTAAATAGTATTTGCTTCCTGAGAAACTTGTGGAGTTTGACAAGGATGAAAGAAAAGTGGTTATGCTCCTTTGGTCTGTGTTAATGTGGAAAGTGATATCTGGAACTGAAATACATTTGCTATAGTTGTATGGCGAAATTACTCCCATAAGTAGTTAGCCATACCACACAGGGTCTCTCTCTCATGGCCTAGTTAAAATGTGGGCACTGCAGTGATAGAGGTACATGTGGGTCTGTCTGCCATTTTTTTCGTCATGAAATTCACTTAGAGTAAACTCTGAACTAAACTTCTTAAACTCCAGTTCTTTGCTTATCCCTACTATACTAGACACATTAATATAGTAATAATAGAAATATTAAGACAGTAATAGAATTATTTAATAATTTCAAAGTATAAAAAATTGTGGTTTGTATATACCTTAGTTTTCCTCAAGGGATTTCAATGTGTTTTGAGTGCAGTTATTCTATTTTTAAGCATTTCCAAGTTGAAAGTTGGTGACACAGTTATTAGAGATTGTGTGAATATAGACATGGGAGGGTTGAGGCAGTGACCTGAATTAGTCAAAATAAAGTGTTAGTAACTGATCTGGAACTTTAGCTATATGATGTATATGGGGGAGAGAAACTAGACAAAGGCAGCCTAATTACCGGTATGTTTGTTCTGGGGTGTGGGGTAGAGTGGTTCTAATTCAGGCACCAAAATGATAAAACATCAAAGTTTTCATAATAAAGACAGAGGGCTGCTTAAGAACATTGAATGGAAGGGAGTGTTCATTAAATATCCCAACTTGAGAATTTGCTCTATTGTATATTTTCTTGGCAGCACACTACATCTTTAACAAATTATTAAAGCCCAGTTCTTTAGAGACTTTGTTAGAAATGTCTCATAATTAAGTAGGACCATAGCTAGGCTTTTTATTCTTATTTTTGAAGGCAATCAGAAGCTGTTTATGTGAAAACTGTAATAGTGCAAACCTATGTTTGTATACTAAATAAACAAGCAGTAAATACTGAAATGGCAGGAATGAACTTAAGGCAGGGGGTAAATATTTTGTAAAAATTAATGATATACAGTCAACTCTTAAAGAGCATTAACTGGCTGTGTTAATTTGAATATTGTGACAATTTGACTTGGACTCACTGTTACTTTTATCTCGTTTATGAAGAAAGAGTATGCTAAGCAAATTAATAGTGTATATAAGATTTTCAGAAAGTCGTGTTTAACTTGCTTGAAGAACTTGAACAAGACCATTTATAGGGCTGCTAATTACAATGAGCCTTGCTTATTAAAGCAAACCTGATAGAATCTCTACTTGGAAACACTTTATTAGCAGTGAGTTTGAATTGCACTCGGTATGGAAAAATAATAAAAGGTAGTATAGTGTTTAAGAGAACAGATTCTGGAATAAATTGACTTGAGTCTGAAACTTGTTACCTACAAGAGTCCACTTAACTAACCTCTGTAAGCCTCAATTTACTCATCTCTAAAACAGAGACAATAAATCATAGGACCTAACCTAACTATACATGATTGTTGTGAGAAGTAAATTATAAAGAGCATGTAAAACTTAATGTAGAAGGGTGCCTAAGTATACAGGAAGTACTCAATAAATGTTAGCTGGTATTTGTTATTCTTAGAAAGTAGTTTTAAATCACATTTCACTAACTTATTCTTTTTCTTCATCAACTCAGATTGGTGGAGATGTCCCAGGGAAGGGTCTTATTTGTTGAGCTAGCCATTCCTGAATTTAAATGACAGGCCACCTGGGGACAATAACTTAATGAATTGGCCTATCTCTTCTATAGACCAAATATACACAAGGAGAGGAATGATTATCAGGTCCAAGATCTTTTTATGTCCTGGGCTAAAATTCTGATTGAACAGATTTATTTTTTATTGTTAAATTTATTGGGGTGACATTGGTTGATAACAGTTACATTGTTTACAGGTATATAGTTCTACATTACATTGTCTATACATTGCAATATGTGCTCATACAACTCAACAACAAAAAAACAAATGATCCAATTAAAAAAATGAACAGGTTTTATGTTATAAACTTACTTGACCATGAGTTACTGTTGTGAAATTATTTTGGAGTCTAAAAAGTAACCAAGAGTTTATATGTCTGATATTTTATTATAGCATTTCTAGTATTATTTCTTTTCTGTTATTCTGCTGACGCTTTACTACATAAATAGTAAGTTTTAGTTTTGGAAGAGAAATTAGTAAATAGTGTTAAATATCTAAAAATACCAAGAGTTTATGTAACATCTATTATAGCATTTCTAATATTATTTATTGCCTTTCTGCTATCCTTCTTACACTCTACTACATAAATAATAGGTGTTAGTTTTGGAAGAGAAAGTAGTAAATAGTGTGAAATATAAAACAGAATATGAACATCACCCAGAATCCTACCACCTAGAGATGATCATGTGCAGCATAGGCTTCCTAATTTTTTTTCCTGCATATATCCAAACATATGTATGTAGATTTTCTTTAAAAATGGAATCATACTCCACATATTAAAGGGAGTACTAGTGTTAACCAGAGAGTGCACATGTTTCTTCAGGCATACCCTAAAATAGGATATTAATTTGTAATTGTGAGATGGAGTTGAACTTGAGAAATTGTATATAATTGAATATCTGAGAGTCCTCCTCATATCTGTTTTTGTTGAGAACAATAGAAATTCAGCACAGATAATATGGCTACAAATTATGTTTATAGGTCCATTATAATTCAGAAGTAGTGAGAGAAAGAGAGAGAGAAAGAGAGAGAGAATGCCTGTGTATGCTGGGTGAAGTTTGTTTTCTGTTGTGTGGTTTAGTGACAATGGTGTTGGACTGGGAGTAAGAACATACTCCTTATAGCCCTGACTGCATCATGGCTCACTGTATGACCTTAGGCAATTAATTTCATTTCTCTTTGGCATTAGTTTTCTCATATAAAATGTGGGATTAGACCAGATAATTTCTAAATTTATAGCTCAAAGAGTCTGAGTTAAAAAACAAACAAACAAACAGGGGAAGCCGGGATGGCTCAGCAGGTTGAGCACTTGCTTTACAGCCCCAGGGACCAAGGATCGAATCCCGGCCCCAGCCTGTGTGGACCCATATGCTGAACTGGGGTGTGCTTCCCGTGTGTGTAGCAGGCAGTTTGGGTTTTCCCCGGGGTGAGCTTCCCATGTGGGAGGCCCCTGGTTTGGCCCCAGCTCATGCAGTCATGCCTCCCATGCGGGAGGCCCCCAACCTGGTTCCCACCCTGCGCTGCTCTGTGTCCACCTATGTGGAATGAAACCATGTTGAAAATTGATGATGTACATCTGTAAAACAAAAAATAAAACAAGACAAGACAAAACAACAGCAAAAAAACCTCTTACTTGCCTGCCTGCTTTGCAGGAACCCGAGGCTCTGTGGACATCTTTGTAAAGAGAGGAGGAGTGATAAATCTCAGTAGTTTCTTTGGCACCAGATAGACCAAAGGTGTAATTTTTAGCCTATCAGGCATTTAATTTTTGAAAGTGCTAAATCCTCCATTGGGAATAAGTGTGGAAGCTCCAAGTTACTTATTGTTATTTTCACTTTTCGTTCATAACTAACTGTCAGTGTCAAAGGCTCTGTTGACATTAATAACTGCATCAGTGAGGTTAGATTTAATCAGTTTAGTGGCTGCTAAGTCAAAAATATATCAAATAGCCAATCATAATGCAGGAATCCTCTAAAGCTTGACTGAATTATTTATTTTGTTAGGATGAAAATGTTTGGGCTTTATTGGGTTCTCTGTGAAGAACTTTATTTGGCTTGAAGTTTAGAAGGTAAAAGATCAATAATAGTCTCTCAGATTTTTATTCTGTCTTCCTTCAAGACTTTTCATTTGTCACAAACTGTTGTTAGCACTTTTAAGTCAAGTTGAGAGAGCTGTCATATTTTTTATCCCAGTAGTTTAACCATACGTGAAAAACTTTTACCTTTGATTTTTTGTCCCATTTCTACATGTGGAAGCCGTGTGACCTTGAAATAAACACTTTACCATCTAAACCTTATTTTCTTTATCTGTAAAATGGGGATAATCCTTACCTTGCCTATATTGTTTTTTTTTTTAAGATTTATCTTATTGTTTTGACAGAGAGAGAAAGAGACAGAGAGAGACAGAGAGAAGAGGAGGGTCCAGAGCAGTCTCCATAGTTGGATGTCGTTTTTGACATTGTTTCATTCTTCATAGGTGGTAGGGGGCCACACAGGGCAGGAACTGAGCTGGGGGGGGTCTCCTGCATGGGAGGCATGCACCTTCAAGCCAGGGGCTGAACCAAGGGTGAAAACCAAACTGGGGACCCCCTGCATGGGAAGCACACCCCATTTCGGCATATGGGTCCACACAGGAAGGAACCGGAATTTGATTCTCGGTCCCTGGGGCAGCAAAGTGAGTGCTTAATTTGCTGAACCATCCTGGTTTCCCCTGCCTAAATATTAAATTGTACTGAGACCCAAATAAGATAATACTTTAGTTGTCATTAAAAGTAAGGTTTTATTATTATCATAAAGTTTAGTGCTGTTATTTAGGTCCTCAGTAGGTAGGTCTGATTTGATATAACAGACATAATCCTGAAAAGTTAAGTGGAAGTCAGTTTTATAAATCAGAGTTCTTGGTGTGTCTTATATTATACCTTGATATATTGCCACAGAAAATTTTGTCCTCTCAAGGTCATTAAAAAATTAAAGGATTCAACAAATTTATTCAACTGAAAAGTGAACAATATTCAAATAAAACATGAGCACTTTAAATCATATTAAATACAATGCTAAAAGGGTGTAGTTCCAGAAACTCTGAAAGGGGAAATAATTCATCTGGCTTCAAAAATGCTCAGGACCTTTTGGGGGATGGGATGGGGTGGAGGAGTGGTCAGCTGACAGTGGGAGGTCACGGAGCCGAGAAGACAAGAAGAAAAACATTTAAAATACAGCTATCTTGAACAATCCTCTCTGTGTCTGCCCGTATAACTATTACCAACCCCCACCACATACTTATTATTCTTTTTCCAGACATCTTTAATACAGATGGTTTAAATGTAGGAGAAATGTGCCTTTGTATTTTAAGTTGTGTGGTCTCTCTGAGAATCACTTTTGTTTTCATTTTTTCTACCCAGTCATTCAGAGGCCCTGCTTACCAGCATAGCAGGAAAGAAGAGATAAATACTTAGGACTAAGGCAAAACTGAAAGGAAGCAAGATTAGAAAATTGAGAAGTGTGGAGTAAGAATATTTTGAATATAATAACATGGCCACTAGTAGTAAGAAAATGTTTCAGGTTTACATACTGAATTATTTCATGTTTAAGTTGAGTCATGGCTAATTGATTTTCATGTGCTAAAGCAAAGTTGCATGACTGAGAGTAGCATTTGTGGAAAATCGAAGAGCTAGGCAGTTTTATTCCTGCTGTGGCTGAAACTGTGTTCCAAGGAATGACTCCAGCCCCTTCTAGTTGCAAGGACCTTGGGAAGCTCTGCCGTGAAAAAGAACCAGCCTTGGAATCAGCATGCATAGGTTCTAGTTCCAGCTTGGTTATTTTTTAATTCTGGAACCTGAGAGAAGCTGTCTGAACCTCTCAGGGATCCTTTTCCTGCCATTCAGGTTAGGCTAGGTCTCCTGGCCATCCTTCCCCGTCCTACTTGCCCCCAAATCTATGCTCCCTTGCTCCATCTTAGCACTTGCCAAACTAGAAATGGTGTGCTTTGGGTGGGGGGAGGAAGCATGGAGAAATGTTTGTCTCTTTTACTGAACTGAAAGCTCCTCCCAGGGTCTACTTTGAGTTCATTGCTATATCTCTTCCTCCTAGTTCAGTGTTGGTGGGTAGATATACATAGTAAATTTTAGCAGATGTTTGTGGGAATTTATTTAATTTCTATAAATCTTGAATTCGTCACCTATAAAATGGATCTACTACATATGCAGTCTATATTACTTAGGAGAATATGAAGATATGTATATAAAATTGCATGTTAAAGCACCACTATACACATGCATAGATAAGGGGCTATTTACCAGTTAGGATTGTTATGTGTAATCCACATTTTAAACTCTAAGGCTATCTTCTCTTTTTTAAGATTTATTGTTTTTGACAGAGACAGAGAGAGACAGAGAGATGGGGGAGAGCCCAGAGCAGTCTCCATAGTTGTTTGTCATCAGTTTTCAACACGGTTTCATTCCACACAAGTGGGCAGGGGCTCCACAGGGTGGGAACCAGTCCAGGGGCCTCCCGCATGGAAGTCATGCCCCTATGATAGTCTGGACTTTTAACCGCTTTCTGACTAGTCTTCTTGCCTCCAGTTTTATACCCTTCCTCTAGCATCCATTAGTTTCTAAGTTGTAACTCAGGGACCCATTCTTTCAGGAAATATTTCCTGACTACCCCTTTCCCTGGATTAGGTTAGTCTCCTGTGTAGCTCTGGTTTGCTTCATTAAAAATATAACACTAGCCTATATTTAATAAGTATCTACTAACTATCTAGTACTGTGAACTCATTGTATGCATAACTCATTGAGTCCTCACAACAACTGTATGATGTAGGTCGTATTAATACTGTGTTTTACAGATGTTCAGTAATTTGTCCATGATCACAAAGCTTTTACATTCCAGAGTTGAAATTTGAACCCCAGACCCAATTACTTGAGTGGCTGGTCTCTCAGCGTCTGTTCTATATTGTCTTTTGCCTCAAGTACCACCTTCACCAGGAAGCCTTCTTTGGCTCCTTCCTAAATTACTTTTTAAAACAACTTCAGTTTCTAGAAGTCCAAATTAAAGTTTGAAGCTGAAAACGAACACTTAGTTCTCAGCATTCTTTTTGTTTTAAGATTTATTTTTATTGTTCTTTTATTTTTTTGACAGAGAGAGAAACAGACAGAGAGACAGAGAGAAGGGGGAGGGCCCAGAGCAGTCTCCATAGTTGAAATTAGTTTTCCATATAGTTTCACTCCACAGGTGGGCACGGGGCTGCACAGGGCAGGAACTGGGCCAGGAGCCTCCTGCATAGGCCCTGGCAAGAACCAAACTGGGGGCGCACCCCAGTTCAGCATGTGGGTCCACCTGGGCTGGAGTCAGGATTCTATCCTGGGTCCCTGGGGCTGCAAAGTGAGCGCTTAACCCACTGAGCCATCCCGGCTTCCCCTAGTTCTCAGCATTCTTGATAGACTTGAAGTACTAAAATGACTCTGGGATCAGATAATCTTGCATTTATATAAAGCCACATACTTTAAAATAGTTTCACTTCCATGAGACAGATAATTCCTATTTTTTAGGTAAGAAAACTGAGGACACAGCAGTTTCTCAGTCTTGGCATTATTGACGACTGGGGCTGGATAATTCTTTGTTACGGGGAGGCTGTCTTGTGTATTGTAGAATGGTCAGCACAATCTCTGGCTTCTAATCCCTCACCCCTGCCCCCAGTTGTGAGAACCAAAAATGTTGCCTGGAGGACAAATTCACCTGTTGAAAACAGCTGGCCTGAAGTCTCATGCTGGCAAGTGGCAGTTGGAAAACTGGCCTTTAACTCTCAATCTAGTTCCTTTCCCATGTTTCTGAGTTGGCTCCCATTCTCATTTTGATGAGGAAGATTGTGGTCCATGAGGTACTTTTGCATGTTAACCTTTCTTTCATGAATTACTCTTTTTATAGCATAGAAATTATTTGGCAACTAAGCAAAGAGGAGCTAATAAATGGTTACTGGGGTGCTTTGTTGATTGAATCTAGTTATTTGATGCTACCTAATATTCTTAAACTGCGTGTGTGTGTGTGTGTGTGTGCTGCTGTTCCTAATGAGAAGGCTTTGAAAGGGTTGTTGCTTTTCCCAGGCTTTTGACCATTCAGACAATGAATTTTAAATCATTATAACTAGGCTCGAACATACCTTTATTAACCAAAATGGGAACCATTACAATCAACATACTTTTGCCAATGAGAAATAAGTTTGTGTATTCCTGTAGCATAAAAATCTGTGCTTTGAGAATTGATGAACTGGTTGTGGAAGCATTGTCCCTGCAAAAAGTTGTCGAGATGCTTGAAGAAGTGGCAGTCAGTTAGTAAGAGGTCAGGTGAATATGGTGGATGAGGCAAAACGTTGAAGCCCAAATTGTTCAATTTTTGAAGTGTTCATTTTGTGACGTGAATTGGGCCCCTTCTGTTGACCAATGCCAGTTATAGGCACTGCAATTTTCAGTGCATCTCATCGATTTGCTGAGCATACTTCTCAGATGGAATGGTTTCACTGGGATTTAGGAAGCTGTAGTGGATCGGACCAGCAGCACACCACCAAACTGACCATGACATTTTTTTGGTGCAAGCTTGGCTTTGGGAAATGCTTTGGATCTTCTTTTCAGTCCAACCACTGAACTAGTCATCACCAGTCATCATATAAAATCCACTTTTCATTGCACGTTACATAATCAAGAAATGCTTCATGGGGAAGCCGGGATGGCTCAGTGGGTTAAGCGCTCACTTTGCAGCACTGGGAACTGAGAATCGAGTCCCGGGCCCAGCCCTTGCGGAGCCATATGCTGAACTGGGAGCTCCCCCAGTTCAGTTCTCTCTCTGTCTCTGTATCTCTCTCTCTCTGTCAAAATAAATAAATAAATAAAAATATATTAGAAACCACATTTAAAAAAAAGAAAGAAATGCTTCATTGTGGCTGCATAAAATAAGAGAAGGCGACACTTCAAAATGATGAGTTTTTTAATTTTTGGTCAACTCACGATGCACCTACTTATCCAGCTCTTTCACATTTCCAATTTGCTTCAAATGCCAAATGACTGTAGAATGCTTGACGTTGAGTTCTTGGGCAACCTCTTGTGTAGTTGTAGGAGGATCAGCTTTGATAATTGATTGCTCTCAATTGGTCGTTGTCAATTTTTGATGGCCAGTCAGTATACTCATCATCTTCAAGGGATTGCAAAATTCTTTAACCACCACTGCACTGTACATTTGTTAGCAGTTCCTGGGCCAAATGTGTTGTTGATGTTGCAAGTTGTCTCAGCTGCTTTAAGACTCATTTTGAACTTGAATAAGAAAATCACTCATATTTGCTTTTTGCATAGCATCATTTCCATAGTCTAAAATACATACAAAATAAACAGCAAGTAATGTCATTAGCAAAAAAAAAAACAACACAAAATCCCTCAAAAACATAAAGTGAGAAGTACACATTAAGAGGTTGTATAACATAATCACATTTATTTAAGAATGTATTCCATTAGCAAATGGCAAAATTCAACAATGCCAAGATCACAATTATGTTCTCACCAACCAATAAGTTTTTACTCCATTTAGTGTTATGCTACCTGAGAACCAGTCTCCCTTCATCCCTACCTACACCCCAAGAGAGGATGGGAATTTAATGGCTTGGGTGGAACAGAGAAGCTAAGCAGACCTGGCTGGACTCCTTTACCAAGTCCCTCTGTGGATTCCCAGGGGGCTGACCGAGAGAGTGGGGATGTCTTCCTTTTTCACTTTTGCTATTTTTTCAAATTATAGAGGTAATTATCTGAGATGGAAAAATCCATACAATATTTAGACATACTTCATGTGAAAAGCAAACAAACAAACAAACACCAAAAAGTAGAGGGTAAAAGTGAAAGTCCTCCTTTCATAGCCCCCTCTTACTAATTTTACCAACTACAAACACTGTAAAGAGTTTGATGTGTGTATGCTTTCAAACTTTTCCACATGTATTTATGTACATATGTGCACACTCACAGTTTTGTTTTTTTCTTACATAAATGGGACCACACTATACATATTGTTTCATAACATACATTTGCACTTCATATATCTTTGGCATCTTTCAAAACAAGTAAAGACTGTCTTTTTTGTTTATTTGTTTTTAAAACAGCTGCATGCTATCCACTCTCCTTTATCAGTAACCTTATAGATGTGTTCTTGATTTTTTTCTTATCTCTTACACACAGTGCTGAAGGGCATATCTGCATTCATATATTTTCATACACTTTAAAAGCTATTCCTGGAGTAGAACCCCCTAGAAGTTGGAATGTTGGGTCCAGGATAAGGTTTTCAGGGGCTGCTGCCTCCCAATGAGTAGAGAGAATCAGAGTTTTCCATAGCTCATTAGGGAAGCACCTAATTAATTGATCACTGCAGAGGACTGATCCTGAGCAGTTTGCCTAGGAAATTGTGTTCTCCTTTTTCAGTATGCCAGAAGCCAAGAAACACAAGCTCCTGGTTCAGCTCTGTTGAGCCACCCCAAGCAGAAGACCTAAACCCTGCTGTCATACTGAACACTTGAATTTGGAAGGCATTTTTGGTTGTGTGCCTCAAAAACTACTTTCTGTTTGTGCCAATCAACAACTATTTAGTGAGCATTTATTGTATGTCAGGCACTGCTGGGTACTTTCAGACATCCACATGATAGTTGTTCAGCTGTATTCCTAAAAGTGTGCGTCAGTCTGTCTATGGACATAATCTCTCTGTATTATTTTTATGTCTCAGTTAAGGGCTCATAGAAGAAATGCTTTACTTTAGATTTCCAATTACATTTTGCAAATAGTCCTCTTAAAGTGAGTTAGTTAATTTTTGGTTTTGTTTGTTTGTTTCAATCCATATAAATCACCTCTATAGAAAAACATCAAATTCTGTTTTCACAGAAGGCAGAGATATACATTGTTTACACTTCGCCATTTAACTCCCTTCACTCTGGTCCTCATTACAAACATCTCAGCCACCCAAGTGAAGTTTATTTAAACTCACCAGCTATCCATGCAAATAAGATCCCTACAGCTAAGGAGTTTGGAGGAAAAAAAAGCGCTGGAATTGTCAGTTGGTACTTCCCTAGTCTCTACTGGGTTCAGAATATTTCTTTTCATGTGTTAATTCACTACCCAGAGGTTTCACTTTAGTTCTGCATCTTTTTTTCAGATCTATAAATTAGAAAGATGGTTTTCATGATGTCATAGTATCTCAGAGTTCACAGGGAGCTTTAGTGGTCATCAAATATAACCCTGCTACCTCTGTGTGACTACTCTGTACAACACACTCTCAGAGAGTCATCATTTGGTCTTGGAGTGAAAACCTCTTCTGATGAAGAATCCACTCCCTTTAAAAGCAGTCCATTTAATTGTTGGCCAGTTTTAGTCACTAGTTCTTATGTTTGTTTGGCCAGATTCAATCTCCTTGTAACTCTTCAGGCATTACTGGTTTCTCTCATGTGGATAGGGTTCTGCTTGGTTATTATCCTCCTAAATTGCAGTGTTCAGAATTACACAATACAGAGAACAAGGCAGCAGTCACCTCCTATACTCTACATATTATAGTTTATTGAAGCTGCCTACCTAAATCATGCACTATTGAGTCAGTGAGTGTTGAACTCAAAGTCAGGCAGCATTCTCAAACTGTTGTCACCAGCCTTCATCCATGTTTGGGATGTTGGCCTTATACAAGTATTAATATGAAATCTTTTAAAACTTGAGCCAAAATTCTAGTCTGTTGAGATCACTAGGATGTCTAAACAGGTTACTCCTACATCTTCATGTAATTTGTAAATTTGATCAATGTGCCATTTATGCTATCATACCAGTCATTGATAAAAGTGCTGAGCAGAGCATATCATGTTCCCCATAAGGAACTTCCTTTTAGATTGACATTAATCTATTAACTGGTACCTTTGGGTACAGCCATTAAAGCAGTGAAGGAACCAGTCAGTGGTATTCTTTTCTTTTAAGTTATTATTATTATTTTCAGTTACAGTTGTCATTCAATATTAATTTATATTAGTTTCAGGTATACAGCATAGTGGTTAGATATTTATATAATTGATGAAGTGATCCTCCCAATATGTCTAGTACCCACATAGTTACAAAATATTATGGGCTATATTTGGTATTATACATAGTTATTACAATATTATTGACTGTATTCCTTATGGTGTTTTACATTTCTGTGACTTACAACTATCAATTTGTCTTAATCTCTTCCCCATTTTGTTTTGTATGTTTGTTTATTGTACTCTTTAGATTCCATATATAAGTGAGATTATAAGGTATTTGTGTTTTTCAGTCTGACTTACTTCACAGAGCATAATACTCTCTAGGTCCATCCATGTTGTTGCACATGGTAAGATTTCATTCATTTTTATTGTTGAGTAATATTCCCTTATGTATACGTACCACATCTTCTCTATCCAGTCATTTTTTGATGGGGACTTGGGTTGCTTCCACATTTGGCTATTATAAATAGTGCTACAATCAACATAGAGATGCCTTTGTCATTTTGAAGTACTGCTTTTTTTGTTTTGTATTACTTTGGATAAATAACCAGAAGTGGAATTGCTGGGTCATAAGACAGTTCTATTTTTAATATTTAGAGGAACCGCTAAACAATTTTCCATAATAAATGCATCAATTTGCAATTCTTCCAACAGTGCACATCCTCACCAACACTTTAACATTTTTTAAAGATTTATTTATTTATTTTTGACAGAGAGAGAGAGAGAGAGAGAGAGAGAGAGAGAGAGAGAGAGAGAGAGAGAGAGAGAGAGAGAGAGAATGAGAATGGGGAAGGCACAGAGCAATCTCAATAGTTGTACATCATTAGTTTTTGACATAGTTTCACTTCACAAGTAGGTGTGGGGCTCTTCAGGGCAGCAACTGGGCAGGGGGCCTCCCGCATGGGAGGTGAGAACCTTCACTGCTGAGCTGTCTCAGTGGTTACCAATTGTGCTGCAGTTCATCATATGGGGTTTGCACAGGCTGGAGCTGGGAATCAAACCTTGGTCCTCGTGATTGCTAGACAAACACTCAACCTGCTGAGCTATCCCAGCATCCCCCTTACTTCTTTCTTTTTAATTTGGATACCCTTTGTTTCTTTTTCTTGTCTGATTGCATTGGCTAAGGACTTTCAGTACAAAAGATGAATGACTGAAGAGCTTGTTCTTTGTAAAAATAAAAAAACAACATTGATAAACCTTTAACTAGACTCATCAAAGAAGAAGAAAGAACCCAAATTAATAAAGTTGGGAATGAAAGAGAAGTGACAAATGATACCACTGAAATACGAATGATTATGAGAAAATATTCCTATGGTTTTCATTTCAATACTGTCATCATAAGAGGAAAAGAAATTAGTCTGGCATGACTTGTTCTTTTTTTTTTTGACAGAGAGAGAGAGAGAAAAAGAGAGAGAGAGAAAGAGAGAGGAGAGAGAGAGAGATACAGAGACAGAGAGAAAACTG
The DNA here is from genome assembly GCA_004027555.1 of Craseonycteris thonglongyai. Lineage (NCBI taxonomy): Eukaryota > Metazoa > Chordata > Mammalia > Chiroptera > Craseonycteridae > Craseonycteris > Craseonycteris thonglongyai. The sequence goes on from PVKE010017599.1 coordinate 14,427, forward strand.
AACTGGGGGCACTTCCCAGTTCAGCACATGGGCCTTCATGGGCCGGGGCCGGGGCCGGGATTTGATCCTGGGTCCCCGGCGCTGCAAAGTGAGCAGTTAACCCACTGAGCCATTCCGGCTTCCCACTCTTTTTTTTTTAAAGATTTATTTTTATTGTTTTTGATAGAGAGAGACAGAACGGGGAGGGCCCAGAGCAGTCTCGATAGTTGCATGTCATTAGTTTTCTGCATAGTTTTCATTCCACAATTGGGCGCAGGGCTGCACAGGGCAGGAACCAGCCGGAGGCCTCCTGCATGGGAGGCATGCCCCTGCAAGCCAGGGGCTTTTCAAATGGGAAGCACACGCAGGGCAATAGCTGAACCAGGGGCATCTCTTATATCAGAGGCTTGCCCTGAGAAGAATTGAACTGGGGGCTTGCCCCAGTTCAGCATATGGGTCCACACAGATTGGGATTGGATCCTCCAACCTCAGGGTGGCAAGACTAGCGCTCAACCCTCTGAGCCATCCTGGCTTCCTCATGATTTGTTCTTATAAAGCTATTCTAACTTCTTGTGATTGTTTCTTCCATTTTGAAATACTCACAAATCTGCTTGATGATGTGTTCTGAAATCTCGTTTGGGATTGATGTCAGCCTGCTGATATTGTTTGTCATAGCAACCTCTTTTCCCTTTTAAAGAGTATGGGAACCAGAGGGGCTTTGTTTCTGTTCACCCTCACCAACTCCCCCACATCTCTGTTGCCACAAACATTCCTCTTTTTGTCATCTTTCCTCAGGCTGGCCTTGACTCTCCTTCTTATTCCCTCAGAACACTACCCTCAGTTTTCCTACGTGAGAACTACTTCATATGGTGATGGGTGCCAATGGGCTAATATGTTTTTGGCAGTGTGTAATCTATTTGATTTTTGAATAGGGCCTGAATCCCAACATGTGATTAGAATAGTGGTAATTTTGGACACCATGGCAAGTTGTTCACTTAGTGTGGGAGGCTTAAAACCTTTTGTTTCCTCTCAAATAGGCAACTGCCATTTAGACTGCATATATGGCTTTCTGCCCTTTGTGTTGGGAGCAATTTCAAGCCAAATTGATTGGTTAATTGCTTGTGGTCATCTGGATTTTCAGATGCTATGTAGTATCCCTGGAGGTAATTAGCACTTCTAGAATTGGGGGTGAGTTGGAGTTATTCGTGGTCATGGCTTCTGGAGTGGGAACATGAGCTGCATTGGCTTAAAGTTAGGAATTAATCATTTTTACTTTAAAATGATTATTGAGGACTCTTGAGCTTCACAATTTTCAAAAGTCTATTATGGAGAAGTTTGATATACAGTTGCCTTCTAGAGTCATTTAAAATGGTCCATTGGATTATATATATTGTGTGATAAACTCATTGGTAGGAAATGCCTTTCAAAATGTTGAACATTTTTTAAAAGTGACTGGAATTTCAATTGCAGCCATGTCCCAGTACACATAGTGGAATACTTTTTAGCCAGTGTTGTACTCAAAAGTTTAGAATATATTTTTCATTAAAATGTCTTCATATGTAAATGTCATGTAAAAACCATGGGTATCTGATAGTGATCCCTAAATTAGTAATCATTAAAACTTTAAGGTAGGTGATTTCTTTCTTTTTAAAAATAGTGTTCCTGGGTGATTTATAAGACAGAGAGTGACCAAGCAGAGCATCTTAGGACTCTGCCATTTTTCCCCAAAACCTGACATTTGTCAGTGTAAGTCAGCACTGAAATTCTACCTGTGGCAGTAAAAGGAAGGCCTAGACCAGGGATGTCCAATCTTTTGGCTTCCTTGGGCCTTGGAAGAAGAATTGTCGTGGGTCACACATAAAATATACTAACACTGATGATAGCTGATGATCTAAAAAAATTGCAGAAAAATCTCATAATGTTTAAGAAAGTTTATGAATTTTTGTTGGGCCATATTCAAAGCCATCCTGGGCCATATGTGGCCAATGGGAAGTGGGTTGGACAAGCTTGGCCTAGAGTCATCTGCTTATTTTGATAGTTCCTTTTTCATCACTAAATAGAAGCTGATGTTATCATCTTCAGAAGATCCAGCTTGAGGGTGATATGCTTTTTCAATGCAAATAAACAGTGGGCTTTGACCACTGCTGAACCTAGGGCTGCCCCAACCAGCTGTTGTGTTCCAGTTGTTCCACACTGTTCAGGGTGGAACATTTCTTTGCTCTTCTGGCTGGGATGTATAGCCCTACTCTTAGGGATCCTTTCAGTTTTCTCTTTTTCTTTCTTAGATTTCCAGTCTTGACTAATGATGGAATTCAGGGAAGGCTAGAGGGGAAATACAATAATTCCCTTCTTTTGTGTTCCCAGTGATCAGAAAAACCCTACTTTCTATTTTTGGTTGTGGTGAGTTGGGGTTCTATACAGGATATGATTGATTCTCTCTTAAATTCTTGCTGTAGATCATCTCCCAACTGGGGAACAGTGTCTGAGATCTGTGTCCCATCTCTCTGATCATAGTATCCAGCTTGCTTTCTCTACTTCCTGTTTTCAATGAGTTTGATTTTTACTTTCCCTTTCTTATCTATTCTCAGCCTGTCTCCTTTCTCTAACTGAATGGGTCAGATTTTGTTTCGTAGAAGGAGATTATATTGCTCTTTGCTAGAGAAGATAAATAATTGCTGGCATGGGGAGAGGGTGTGTATGTGTATGTGTATATGTATGTGTGTGTTGGCAAGACATATTTGGGCAGAGAGGGTAAGACATCTTTTTTTATTTTTTAATCCTAATGGCTCTCTTAATTTTAAGATTGAGTTCAAATTCTGGTTCTATCTCTATGTGACCTTGGGCAGGAGACCTATTCTCTTAAAGCTCCAGTTTCTCCATCTTAAAAATGGATGATAGAAGAATCTATCTCATAGAGTTGTAGTGAGGACCAAGCGAATAAAACCATGTGTGTCTGCTAATGTTAATAGATTCTAAGAGGGTCAGAGGAAAAGGTGGGAAGCAGTGGGGATGTTGGTGCCTTTGTAGTCACCTCCTTTCAACCCCAACAACAGACAGCACCAGAGAAAGTTGTTTTTTTCTCCCGAGGATTCAGTGTTTGACCCAGAGGAAATTGCACAACCTATCTATCCCCAAACTGTTTCTGTCCTCAGAGAACAAACTAGATCTTCTAAGGGGGTATCAATCAAAGAGCTGTCTTCAGCAGTGGGAAGTGTCATGAGAATAAACAGCTGCTCCATAGCCCTGCACCCCCTCCTGCTGCTAAATGACTCTGGGGAAGAGGAAACCAGTCATCAAAGGCTTCTGCCACCTGTGCACAGCTGGTAGTTCCTGAGGTCACTCCTGCAGTAACTAGAGGAGTTTAGAAAGTATCCCCTGAGCCAAATCATTGATATATATCCATTTCCTTAAAGGCCCAAGGATTTGCTGCCTCCTCCATTCTCCATGCTCAGAGTTGGGAATCTCCTTTGTAGGCTGGGCCTTATGCTAGTCTGAAATTCTCCTATGTCTTTCACAGTGCCATTTTGGGAAGAGCATTCCTTTAGAGTCTCAGTGTGAAGACAAGGGGAAGTACTAGGCTTTCTTCCACCCTTCCCTCTAAATTTCTTTTAAAAAGGAAGATGAGAAAGTCATTTCCCTTGAGCTACTTGTTGTCAAAGGCCATTCTCCCATGTGATCTAGGCAGTTTCAGCCAGACCTCCCTTTTTCTGGCATTAAGGTTACCAAGCAAACTGGTAGTGTACAGGGCCCATAGGTGAAGAAGCTAGTCCTGTGTTGTAGGTAGGGTAGAGTTGCTGGTGACTACTAGAGTGTGGTAGAGGGCCAGGAGCAGGTCTAGAACTGCTTAATGACCAGATAGATGGCAACCAGACTGATAGTAAAGGACACCAGAGGCCCCTCATTGTCGAGGGAAAGGCAGGATGGTCCTCAACCAGGGGAGACAGGAACATCTGCGAAGTTTTAAGAGAACATGACTGAGACAAATTACAGAGGAGTCTACTGGGTTGCTGTATTATAGAACTCACCAGGGTAGGTAAGACCAGGATTTAGTAAAAGGTTCTTGTTTGAGATGAGTAGAGCAGCTATTTGGTGCCACCTTGGTGCCCAGCCACTAAGGATCTGATTGTTAGGGGAATGTGAATCCAACTAACAGGGTCCCAGAGACCCATAGGACAGGGAGAGTATAAAGATCTCTGGGGAGAAGTGTGAGATAAATGAATTCATGTGAAAATCAGAAAAATATAAAGTTTTGACTTATTCTAAAGTATTTTCTTCATGGCTCTTCTAATAGAAATAACTGAAGCTAAAATAAAACATAATTAAATGAATAGGCTTTTTATGAGTCCCGTGCAAGACAAAAGTTTGAATTGTCTTGTTAAAATTAAGTGACCAAGTAAATGCAATATGGTATTCTTTTTTTTTTTATAAATTTATTTTTATTTTTTTATTAGTTTTGACAGAGAGAGAGAGATACAGAGACAGAGAGAGAACTGAACTGGGGGAGCTCCCCAGTTCAGCATATGGGTCCACACGGGCCGGGACCGGGATTCGATCCGCGGTCCCTGGTGCTGCAAAGCGAGCGCTTAACCCACTGAGCCATCCCGGCTTCCCAATATGGTATTCTGAATGACAGCCTGAAACAGATAAAGGACATTAGTGGAAAATGTGGAGAAATCTGAATAAAGGCTGTAGTTATTAATATTGTGCCAATGTTATGCTTAAATTTTGATAAATGGTCAGTGGCCATGTAAAATGTTAATATTATGGGAAGCTAAGTGTAACTAGCTCTGTAACTTCTGTAAATCTTAAATTATTTTAACATAATTTATTAAAAATAAGTTGCCAAATTATCTTACTTTCAACAGTGATGAGCTCTGCTTTAAAAAATTATTTATTTATTTATTTATTTTATTTCACTACACTGTGAAGACATTTGTGAAAATATATATAGTATTGGGGTGGGGAGGTTAGGGTATTTTGTACTACGTACACAAATTTGAACTGTGTTCTTTTTATTAATATATACATGCATTTTCATATACCATTAGAAATTTCACCTAAGTGTGATTGTTCAAATGCATAATGTATTTAACCTACCCTTTATTGATGTACATTTAGGTTGTTTCCAGCTTTATGCTAGTATAAATACTAGCTACAATGAATACTCGTGTAAATAGGAGGGCTGTTTGGGAAAAAAATCCAGCCATAAATGCTTCAAAACGCTTCTGTTTTTTATATTACATGACTGGATACTTTCCGGACAGCCCTTGTATATGTGTATTCTTATTTTTGATGTTTATTGAGCATAGAGACCTAAAAGTAAAATTATTGCATTGAAGAATATAAACTTTAAAAAAGGTTTTAATATTTAAGCCACATTGCCCTCCAGAAATTTTTACCAGTTTACACATCCAGCAGCTGTGTATGAGTACCCATCTCACTGCATTCTTAATCACCATTGAATCACGATATTAAGAATAAGTGCACTTGCTCTAACTTGGCTCCCTGCTGAGAATCTCAAAAATCTGTGGTTTTGTAATGGCCAAGCTTAGCCCCCTCTTTCCTGATTCATTTGCCATTTTCTTTCTTTTCTTTTCTCTTCTCTTTTCTTTCTTTCTTTCTTCCTTTCTTTGTTTCTTTCTTTGTTTCTTTCTTTCTTTTATTGCCATTTTCATATATCATTCCTTAACATGGTAGCTATATACATAATCTTTTAAAGAAATGATTTTTGTAAAGAAAATACCAGATGGTAAATAACTGGAGATTATTTCTCTGTAACTTTATTTCTGGGAATACTGTGAAATTTGTAGATGAACATTTTGATTCCTTTTGATACTTACAAACACACTTTAATGCTACTGAAAAGAGGGGGTTGGGGAAACAAAGTGAAAGTTGCCATTTTGGGAATTACCACCTACCAGGATTTGGAGAACACCAACCTGGCTTGGCCCAAGTTTACTAAAATGCACCATTGCCTAGCACTGTGAACTCCTCACATGTAGTATCTGGATTCTCATTAAATGGGACTAATAACTGAAATCTTCCCATTTAACCTGAAGTAGTGCAATGAAGGGAAAATGGCCTAGAAAGTTCATGATGATGGCAATGTCATTTATGCTCCTAGCTCACTGTGTTGGGTCACAGTTGAACTCAGGAATCTCACTAGACACCAGTGGTTCTGGAGAACAGCTTCCTGGCCACTGAGCTGGCCTCCTGTTCTGCCGCAGGGACTGCTCTGTCAAAACAAGCTGTCACCACTAGAGAGGGAGTTCTTTCTGCATCTGTCGCCCTTCACAGTCTCAGCTCCTCTTGTATTTATAAGAGCGCTTTAATAGTCTTGTCTTGTAATTACATCTGGAGACAGGAGACAGCATCTTTTGATAGTTCAAGTCCTAACGCATTTAAATTGCCCTCCTAATGCTGTAAAAGAGTCAAATTATATATTCTGGTTTTCACTAGACAGCAGTAAATGTCAAGGTGCCATCACTGTGGTATTTAACTCCTTGATGCCATCTGTTTTGGTGTTTCTCACATGGACTTTGCACTAGTGTTTTCCCACCTCTTGGCTCAAAAGGATCAAGGTAGGAGATAAATTTCACTATTTAAAATATATGAAAAGGAAGAAGCAGTTTGTATAAACATTGCTTTGGAAAGTTAGGCATAGCAATAAAGTCAAGGACAGGAACTTGATTCAGTAAAGGAAACATTTCACAAGATTGTCATCTACTTTATTTTTAAAGCTGCAATAAGATGTAACGATAAAAATGCCAATTATGCATTTCAGCCAAGTGATATGAACTCTTGCTAAACCAATTAAACTGACAGTATACTATGGTTTCACATTTTCTGTAACATACTAGGTCACCTTAGGACACTTAGTCACTTATGACTTTTTATCACTGGTGCAAAATCAATTTGGCAATGTATATTCTTACATTTCATTATGAAAATATATTATTCTACAAGAAAGCTGATAGAAAAATAAGAGGTTTCTCAAGCCCATTCATTCCTCCCCTGTTCAGGTGCAGTCATAAAAGAATAAAACTATCCATGTTATCCGATGTTTTGTGACTTCTAGTAATTTTTGATTCATAGGATTTTTTTAGGGGAAGCTGGGATGGCTCAGTGGTTTAAGCACTCGCTTTGTAGCCCCAGGGAAAATGAGGGCCCATATGCTGAACTGGGGTGAGCTTCTCATGTGGGAGGCCCCCAGTTCAGTCCCTGCCCCTCGGTTTGGCCCCCGGCTTGAGGGGTCATACCTCCCATATGGTAGGCCCCTAGCTCAATTACCACCCTGCACAGCCCCTGCCCACCTATGTAGAATGAAACTATGTTGGAAACTGATGACGAACAACTATGGAGACTGCTCTGGGCCCTGCCCCTTCTCTGTCTCTCTCTGCCTCTGTATTTCTCAAAGACAATAAAATAAAAAGATTGTATTTTTAAAAAAGATATACCGAGCAAACAATTTCTATCCCTGATGCCCTTCTGAATGTTAAATAATATTGTAGACATTAAAATGTGAGAATTTTGACTAAATAACTCACTTTTTCACCTTCCTCTTTAAGTTTTGAATGTGTGGGTTGAAAGAATCTTTTGCTTAAGTATGTCAGAGGGTGGGCTTTTTTGGTGTCTTGTATTTGGAGTTTGGAGCTTCTGCTCTCAAAGAGATGGAGCAGATGCCTATTCATATTTAATATCATGACATTTTCAGGTTACTTTTTGGAAATTGTGTGAGTTATAGAATGATAAATCAGCAATATTTGAGAGAAGAGGTGGGGAAAATGAAGGTCTGGAGACTTTAAAATAATAATAATAATAATAATAATAATAATTATTATTATTATTATTTTACTTTCATTCAGAAATACTGTCCCTTTTTCTCTCTAGGACAAATGTGACACTGCTTTTGGAAAAACCAGTGTTGGTAATAAAATGGCACATGACAGATTCTTAGTTTTAGGTGCTTATTATTAGCATAGTAGAAGACAGATCTGTTCTCATAAGATCATATGACAAACAAGAGCATAATTAACATGGACTGTATGGTCCTTTTCTTCTGTTATGAATTCAACAAGGGCTTCCTTTAACCCTCCCTTTTGACTTTTAATCACACTTGTAAATGCATCTCCCCCAAGCTTACTCGTAAGTCAGATGTGTTCCTCTGGTAACTGGCTGCATTATCACTGGATCTTTTATATTTGAGATTTAAACTTGAGGTTCTCTCCTTTTTGAGTTAAAGTCATGCTTACAGGGTAGGTAGGAGCAATCAACTGTATTAATTTAGATTCAGTTTGTGCTCAAGCATCCCTAGTTTGCACATGATACAAGGACTGCATGTTACTTGAGCATTTGTCTCTTCCATTGTCTCTGTTATCTACTTTCATTGTTAATTTTCCTGTGTGTGTATTTTTTCTCAGACTGCAGTTTGAACACATGAGAACACTTTGAATGAAAAGAGATACACAGAGTAGGAATTGAATAATTAAAATAAAAGTCATTTCATACTTTCTTGCCGAGAAAGATATTATAATAGAACTAGGTTTAACTGACTTTCTGTACACCACAGTGGGAACAGAGGCTTGCACCTGTTCTGTTTTATTTAAACTCCACAACAACTTTGTGAGATAGTTAATATTATCTACTACTTTAAAATGAGGATTGCAGTGCAGAGTGATTAAGTAGTTTTCTAGGGGCATAATGCTAGGAACTGGTAGAGATTACTTTCTCATTCAGAACTCTAACTCTAATCCCAGTATTCTATTGGCTCCATCAGGGTTACTTATTATTGTTGATATAGTGAAGTCTTTTTTAAATAAAGACTCGTTTTTATTGTTTTTGACAGAGAGGGAGAGAGAGAAGAGGGAGGGCCCAGAGCAGTCTCCATAGTTGTACGTTGTCAGTTTTCAACGTGGTTTCACTCCACAGGTGAGTGCAGAGCTGCACAGGGCAGGAACCGGGCCAGTGGCCTACTGCATGGGAGGCACAGCCCCACAAGCTGGGGCCTACTACATGGGAAGCACTCCTGGGGCTGGAGCCGAGTGCTCAACCAACTGAGCCATCCCTGCATCCCAGATATAGTGAAGTCTTGATAAGCCAGACTACATAGGGGTTGGTAGCACACACCATAATAGGAGTTTGGAAGGTGGATGATGAACAATATTAGGTTGTTTTTTTTTAATTAAGAAACATTTATTGGTATAAAACATTAATTTTAGAAAATTCATAGGGCTGGGGAATCATACAGTGATGGGAAAGTGAGCTGATTCTGGGTGGTAAGCACATAATTTGATGTACAGACAATGTAGTGTAGAATTGTACACCTGGAAACAATGTAATTGATATCAATTAATGTCACCCCAATAAATTTAACAAAAATAAATAAATAAAATGATAAAAAAAAGAAAATTAAAAAATACAGATAAAGTAGACAAGAAACTAATTCATTCATGATACTAAGACTCAGATAACTATTCTTTTAAAAAATGTTTATTATTAATTAATTCATTTTTGACAGGGAGAGAGATACAGAGATAGAGACAGAGAGAGAACTGAACTGGGGGAGCTCCCAGTTCAGCATATGGTTCCGCACAGGCCGGGGCCGGGATTCGATCCCCGGTCCCCGGTGCTGCAAAGTGAGCGCTTAACCCACTGAGCCATCCCGGCTTCCCCGAGATAACTATTCTTAATAACTTGGTTAATTCGGCTTTTAAATATATATGAAAGAGAGAGAGAAAGAGAGAGAGAGAGAGAGAGAGCCTGGAAACTATCCAGCCATGTAATATGAAAACCAGAGGCATTTATGACTGAATTTTTCTGGACACCCCATTCCCCAAACACTCACATATATACCACAAGGAGGAGATCCAAAAAACCTGAAATTTATTTATAAACACAATTGTGGATTTATTCTTATGTATTTAAACTTCAGTCACTTTCAAAGTACTCTCAATTTGATGCAATACACCGATCAAAATGGTTTTTCTACTGCTCAAAACAGTTTTGAACTGCCATTTTTGTTTCACCTCATCCACATTGGCAAAACGTTTTTCTTTGAGGACTTTTTACATCCAGGGTAACAAAATTATAGTCACTTTGGGAGAGATTGGGTGAATAGGGAGGATGGGGCATAGGGGTCATGTCATTTTTAGTCAAAAACTACTGAACATTTAGTGTGTTGTGGGCAGGAGCGTTGTCATGGCACCCATTAATTGTGTAAATCACCCATCATGAAGTGGGCAAACACATTGAAAGAGTCTCCAAAAAAAATTTGCTGAAGCCTAATGCAGCCTCTCACAACACCAGCTGGTACACTGATGCAGATGGGTTTCTAGAACACTCACCTAGTGGGGGAAGCCTGTACTACAAAGGGCCCACCCTCCAGAGGATAACTCCAGGTTTTTTGTGTCTCCCAGGTATGTGGCTTATATATACACCATTTTATACTCTGCTTCTTATTTTTATTAAGATTTATTTTTATTGTTTTTGACAGAGAAAGAGACAGAGTGAACGGGGGGAGGGCCCAGAGCAGTCTCCATAGTTTTATATCATCGTTTTTCCACATACTTTCATTCCACAGGTGGTGGGGGCTGCACAGGGCAGGGTCTGGCCAGGGGCCTCCCACATAGGAAGCCCGCCCCACTGAGAACCGAAATTGGAGCCACACCCCAGTTCAGCATATGGGTCTGCATAGGCTGGGGCTGGGATTTGATCCTTGGTCCTCGGGGCTGCAAAGTGAGCATTCAACCCACTGAGCCATCCTGGCTTTCCCAATATACCCTGCTTTTGAAACAACCTACAGTATTTTTTGAACATTTCCTCATGTTATTACATAGATGTCATCATTATTATTATTTTTTTTTTGACAACAATTCTTTTTTTTTAAAGATTTATTTTTTATTGTTTTTGATACAGAGAGAGAGAGATACAGAGACAGAGACAGAGACAGAGGAGGAAGGCCGAGAACAGTCTCCTTAGTTGCACACCATGGGTTTTTCCACATAGTTTCATTCCACAGGTGGGCGCGGGGCTGCACAGAGCAGGAACTAGGCCGGGGTCTTCACCCTGGTGAGAACTGAACTGGGAGCACTCAGAACTGAACTGGGAGCCACACCCCAGTTCAGCATATAGGTCCGCACAGGCCGGGGCCGGGATTCGATCCTCGGTTCCCAGAGCTGCAAAGTGAGCGCTTAACCCACTGAGCCATCCCGGCTTCCCCGATGTCATCATTATTTTAATGGCTATGCAATATCTATTTTCTGAGTGAGTATGCCATAACATACTTAACCAAGCCATCTTGGATATCTTAATGAGAACCAGTCCTCTGGTTCAAGAATGTGCTTATGTCATAAAATGCATGGTATGTGGCTTGTTAAAATATTCAGAATATGCCTTTCATCATTAGGTAGCTATGGTTGAAGCTACACAATGTTCCATACTTCTTTTCAAGCTGGTGGTTTCCTAGGACATGGCCCCAGAATCTTTCACAGCTTCTGGTTAGACATCCACAGGCAACACTAAAGCCAGCAACCCCTGGCAGAGGCATCTAGAATCATGGTGGCCAAACACAAGGTATAATTTAAGGACTCTCAACTCCTCTGGGTTGAGCTACTGATGACTTTAGTTAAAAGACAATTATTTCTGTTTAATCAATGTTGTCTGTCAAATCAGTTTGGTACATCTGCACAATGGAATATTATAAAGCCATTAGCACATTGGTGTTTTCAAAGACTATTTCATTATATGAAAAAATGATCAGGATGTTAAATTAAAATTTAAAAAGAATGGGATATAAAACCATATATATAAATCAGTGCTGAAATATCTGGCAAAAACTATATATATATATATATATATATATGTATATATATATGTATATATGTATATGCATATACATACATACATACACATATATATTCTGAAAATTAAGTTTGATAACTCATTCTGGAAAGATGTGCTACATACCTCATTACTGAATATCACTATAGTTATTTTCGAAGTACTCCCCTTGGGAGGCTATGCACCAATGCCAGGGCCTAGTCTACCCTTCAAAGCAATTTTGGAACTCTTTTTCTGGAATGGCCATCAGAGCTGTTGTCATATTACCCTTGAGGTTCTGAGTGCCATCAAAATGTCTTCCTTTCAATATTTTCTTTATCTTTTGGTAAAGAAAAATGTCATTGGGGGCCACATCAAGTGAGTAGGGAGGGTGTTTCAACACAGTTATTTGTTTACTGGCTAAAAGCTCCCTCACAAACAGTGCCATGTGTGCAGGTACATTATTGTGATGCAAAATCCATGAGTCAGTGGAAAAAAGTCCAGGTCACTTTTATCTAACCTTTTTCAGCACTTCCACATAGATAGTCAACTTGGTTAACTGTACAGTTGGTACAAATTCATAATGAACAATCCCTCTGATATAAAAAAAAGTGAGCATCATCGTTTTGACTCTTGATTTGGTCTGATGGAAAGCTTTTGGTCATGGAGAATTCACTGACTTCTATTGTGCACTTGGACGCTTTGTTTCAGGGTCATATTTGTACACCCATGTTATCACTGTGATAACATGGCCAAAAACATTGTCTGTCTTCTCCAAAAGGTCTTGGCAAACTTCGACTCTGGTTTTGTTCATCAGTGACCTCCTTCGGGATCATTTTTGCACATACCTTTCTCATGCCAAGATTTTCAGTTAAGATTTTCCTGTTTCTCTATCAATGCTTACTTGGTCTGCTATGCTTCTCACAGTCAGCCAACGATTTTGATGCACAATTTAACAAAATTTTGCAATGTTTTCATCAGTTCTGGCTGCCTTGATTTCTCTTTATCAGTGACACTTTATCTCCCCTCAGAAAAACATTGAATCCATTTGTACACTGTCATTTTCTTCATGGCATTATCCCTATAAACTTGGACTTACATGTCATTGATTTTACTTCCACTCTTGCCAAGTTTAACAAGAATTTTAATATGTGTTCATTTCACTAATTCAAGCTCCGGCATTCTTATGACAGCACACAAAAACATGTAATGACAACAGTGAACGCCACTCAGCAAGACACTGCCACATGTCAACATGAATACAACTGTGAGATACTGAAATACTAAGGTTATGAAACCTTTTTATTTTTTTTATATTTATTGTTTTTTGACAGAGAGAGACAGAGAGACAGAGAGAGACAGAGAGAAGGGGGAGGGCCCAGAGCAGTCTCCATTGTTGACAGCATTAATTTTCCATATAGTTTCACTCCACAGGTGGGCACAGGGCTGTGCAGGGCAGGAACTGGGCCTGGAGCCTCCCGCATAGGCCCCGGCAAGAACTGAACTGGGGGCACACCCCAGCTCAGCATATAGACCTGCATGGGTCGGGCCTAGGATTCGATCCTCGGTCTCTTGGGCTGCAAAGCACGTGATTAACCCGCTGAGCCATCCCAGCCTCCCCATGAAACTTTACTGAGTTGTTTGCACAGTGCTGCCAACATAATCACATGGTGGCAAGTTCAGGAACTTAATTGCCTAAAACAAATCTTACTGGAGTGAGGAAAACATCAAAGCATGATTTCACACTCAATTTTTTTTTTTTTATATTCAGATTTTATTTATTTATTTTTTTTACTTTATTTTTATTTTTTTATTTTTTTTTATATTTTATTGTTAAATTTAATGGGGTGACATTGGTTGGTAACAATCAGACAGTTTCCCAATGGACAACTCCACATCACATCACCCATGCATCGCATTATGTGCCCAGCTCCCAGAATCAGGTCCCCCTCCAACCCCAAATATCTGGTGCCCACTCCCCCCTCCCCACACAACTCTCCCTCCCCCCTCCACCCTTCCCCCTCCTCTCCAGGTAAACACCAAACCATTGCACACTCCAATTTTAAAAAAGTAACAGTTTTGATTATTTAGTATATGTTAGACACTGTACTGGTATCTCAGTCTTCACAACAGCACTGAAAGTTTAACCAGTACTGTCCATTTGAGGAAGTAATTTGCCCATGACCACACATACTGAATCATGCAGAGCCAGGATTGGAATTTGGGTCTATTAATTTTCAAAGATTATGTGACATAAGATAGAGTGGTGTCAAGCAATAGGGCAGTTTATTTTTTCTCAACTGGTTGAAGACCAAGTAGTTAAAGTAGTACTGGGACAAGAAAATCCAAGTTGATGGCCACTGTCTAGGTATATGATTTCTGTTGTTGAAACCTGGGAGGTCCTTTGGTGCCAGGGTTACCCCAGGGGCTCTGCATCCCTGGGGCTAATAATATCTAAACTTGTAGCACTGTTGTGAGGATTAAATGAGGCCATGCATGTACAGGGCACATGGTACACCCTTGCTCAACAATGGTAGCTGGTATCATTATTTTTCTTCTTTATGACCTTCCTTGTTATAGCGATTAGAGGCTTCAAGAAGCCTGAGGCAGGACATGTTTACCCTAGTGAATCCTGTCACATCTTAATAGTCCTCAAACATTCCTGACCAGTTGAAATGTCTTTCATTTAAAACTTTCACATAAACAAGTCCTAATCAGCTTTGTGGACCCTATCAGCTTTCATAGAAAATTACTCTGCTTTTGGGGGGTTACTTATTTACTCACTGAAAATAGGGACTTTGTGTAATACAAGGGAAGCAGGAGGTGATTGGTTTGGAGTTAATAGGCAAGCTTTCCCTCCACCCCGCCTCCATTTAACCTGAGGAGGCTTGATTGGGTTCCGCTCCTTTAAGACTCTTAAGAGAGTCTGGGAATTTTGAGAACAAAAGCTCTGCAGGGAGGCCACCAGAGAGAGAAGACTCTTCATCAATCTTTGTACATTCTTAAATTTTTCATTCTGTGTTTTTGTTTTTATTCCCTCTCTTCACTCCCTAGAATTGAGTGGTATTATCTTGGAGCCACGGAGATTTGAAAAACAACCAAGGTTGGCCTCTCTTTGTTGAGCTTATGAAAGCCACATTTATTTTTAGGAGGAATGTGTTTTTCCCTTGGGAGGCCCCTCTATACCTGCAGCCATCAGAAATTCCATATTAAAATCCCACATTTAAGTCTTTACGGCTAAAGTCTGTTCTTGCGTGTCTGGACTAAGTCCAGCTGTCAGACTGAGATATTATTGACTTTCTCTTCTCAAGTGAGTGGTTTACATCTGCTGGCTCCATATCTTTACTACTCATTCTGAAACACCTTATAACCTGACTTCTGCCACTGGCTCTTTACTAAAATTGCTCCCCTGCAAGTTACCAACTGTCTTTTTGTTGAATTCATTGGGACTTATTTTCCCTTCTCCCCTTTATGTTTCTCTTCTCTTGGTTTGTGACACTACATGTATCTGCTTTTTCCTACCTCTCTGAGCATTCCTTCTTTTTTTGAGAGCAGTCTTCTTCCATTCAAATACGATTATTCTCCAAAGCGATTTCTTTAGTGCTTTCTTTTCTTCCTCTGTTCTTCAATTTGTTTCTGTGGCTTCCTACCTTAGTGTAATTAATTCTCCAGTTCTGACTTCTTACTCATGCCCCAGTCCTATATGTTTTATGAAATAATAATTAAAATGATCTTTTACAATCAGCCATTTATATATACATCATCTCTATTGCTCCCAACTCTCTTCAAGGCAGATAGTTTTAAGCCCATTTTACGTAAGAGGAAACCAGCTCAAATAAGTACTTATCTTTGTATTTTTCTACTTAGATCTCCTACCACCAGCTAAAACTGAACAGGTTCAAAAACGAATTCCTTCTTGTATGGCTCCAAACTTCTTACTTTAAGGCAGTTTGACTCACCTACTTTCTGTTATATTGTAGGCTGAGAGAGTTGAAAATCAAACTGATAATTGCCCTCCATCCCCATTAAAAGCAACCCCAACAAAATCCTCCAAGCCCAACTCATTACCGCCTTGTATCTTGAAAATTAAAGTTCAAACTATCCTACAGTTGAGCAATTCTCAGCCATCATGAGAACAAAGTCTGATAGCTTTCAAAAACTGCTTCCCCAGAGTTAAGCATACGAATAATTCTCAGCACTAGCTGTGTTTTTTTCAATCCTCAAGATACACCCTTCCTAAGTGGGTCCCTCCCATAGGCAGGGCCCTTTTAGTTTCTGCAGCAGTTTCCAGTGCACCAACAGTAAATCCTCCCCTTTCTTCTCTGACTAGA
>PVKE010017600.1:0-30557 GCA_004027555.1 Craseonycteris thonglongyai
CAGATTTGCTGCATGCTGGGAGACGTCAAAGTGGGCCTGCTTTTATATATTTGATTTCCCCAAATTAGGAAAAACCCTCTAAAATGTTTAGCAGCTTGGGACACACTTTGAGAGACACCGGGGGCTCACTTTGCTGTCATCTTTAGTGGCATGATTTCACAATTTCTCCAAAGAGTTGTCATCATCTTGACTCCCTTCCTTTTGATTTATCTATGAACTGGTTTGGTTGTCAACTTACCAACTGTTTGTACTTACAGATTTGCTCCCTACCTTTTCTACCCTGCTCTGTGCCCTAGGAGGCTGACTGTTATTGATTATTAATGAGTTTCCTTGCCTTATGGCTTTTGGTGGGTTCAGCCAATGGGAGGTGTTGAGAACAGATCTGTAAGGCAGGGAAAAATGAAGTTGGCTATTTATTCCTCAGGTCTCTTCCTTCTAGATCACTGTGGCCTAGCTGCATCCCTGCACAGAAGTCACCACTGCACAGTAGCCCTCTTCTATACTAATCACCAATCTCTACAGGCTTCTATCACTGCCAATCACCTTGTTTCTTCAGACTCAGGGGTGTTGATAGTGCCCTGCTCTTGTTAGTACTGGGGTACTTTCTCAATCCTCCTTCATGGCCCTTAACTCTATGAAACTGATTGTAACAGTCCCTACATTGAGCTCTCCTTAAGTACCCCTTGAGTGTACTACTTGAGTATACCACTATCAGTATCCTGGCCAGTAAACACAAGAGTAGGAACAATTTATTCAGTCAGATTAAGGTGGTAAAAGTATTGATGTCATGCAAAAGTAGATCTAAATTTACATATGAAATGTAGAGGCTTGGGGAAGTCAATGCTTTACTCAAGGTCACAAAGAGAGTCATTAGAGGAACCAAGATTAAAACCCATTTTTTCCAGAATTTATATCCCACATAATACCCAAGTGTGTTCCATGAACCACTAGCCCCATGGTTTGCCATAGGCTAAAAGTTGGAAATAATTATGTATGCTAAAATATCTTAGGGAATCGCAAAACACATTACTAATTTATAGGCTTTGAGAAATCCTCTAATAAAATAACTGAATGAATTTGAACTAGAATTTAGCATACATATCATCACCCCCAACCCTTTTATTCTTTTTCATTCTCATAACACTTATGGAAGAAATGGGCTGTGAAATTTGGATTGGATTTCTCTGTTCTCCTAAGCATACCTGAAAAGAGGACTACTCCAGAGATCATTTTTCCTTCTTTCAGTCTTCCAGTATAAGGGGAACTGGATTTCTCTTGTCATTGAGTTCCCAGTATAGAAGGAGTTGGATTTCTTAGCCTAGGTCTAAGTGTGAGCCAGGACTTGTCATTGGAATTGGCTTAGATTAGGTCCAATCCCACATATCAAGTGGTGGGTCATATTGTTGAAACATGGCTGCTCAGACAGAACTTTTTAGTTGAGAGATATGCTCAAAAACAGAATATCCTTTGTAAACACCTCCAAATACATCTGTGTCACTATTCTCAAAAGATATATAGTCTAGTGAATTATAGCCCCCCAAAAGCAACCTTTTAAGTACCTGAATATTTTCATCCTCCAACAATGAAGTCAAGATACACCTGCACAATAATAGTAATAATAATAATGCTTTTTCTAAGAGACATAGGCTTTTCTCTCCTATAGGTGGATGATTGTCTCTTGGGAACACACACACACAGTGTTCAGCTCAGTACCCTTAAATATTGCTTTGTGTTTCTTCCTGGTCAATATGGCACTGAGCTCTACTTAATGCAGTTTCTGCTTTACTCATCACAACTCAAGGTAAAGGGAAAGGAAGAAAACTAACAAGTATTGAATACCTATATACACCACCTCCTTTACATCTCATTCTTCTCATTTATTCCTCCATGGCCCCTCCATGAGGAAACCAAGGCTTAGCACATTTATATTCCTTTATCAAGGTTTCAAAGCTAACAAAAGTTTCAAACTGCTGGCTGCCTTACCAACATTAGTTCTTTTATTTCATATATATTCAGTCCCACCTGCTGTTAGGTATGCATTGTTGCAGATGCAGATATATATATATATACTTTTAATTGCAACAGGGGTGACCTGAGTACAAAAGCCAAATGATATCCATGCAAATATGAAGGTCACAAACGGGGTAGCAGCCAATTCTTATAGGAGCAGTAAATGAAGGAAGGTGAGTTTTGAAAATGGAAAGTTTATGGGTTGGACATGGTGAGGTAAGACATTCCAGGCAGCAGGAAGTAGCATTAACAAAGACAGATGGCATGATTTGGAATGGTATAATAAAGAAATTCAATTCATCTCAGTTGGATGAATTACAATGTATATAAAGAGCAAAGTGAGAGATGAAATTGGTGTTATACACAGGGCTCTGATCTCAGAGGGCCTTATGCACCATGCTAAAGGGCTACCCAATATACAAAATCCACTGAGGAAGCTCAGAAGGACATAATGCGTGCTGACCATGAGGAGCTATGACTATCACACAGAGGAGAATGCGCTCTCAACTTGGTATAATGTACAATAAGACAAGACCAAAAAGGAACAGTTAGGATGGCATATCCACTCTTAGTTGCTCAAGTGCCCTTTAGATGAAAGTACACACACACAGGAGGCTGGAATGCACCAGCATTTCTCTTAAGATAATGAAATCTTATTTGCTTGAAATAGAGCACTTTGTCTGAACTTTGAACAAATGACTGATCCACAATTCACATTTTGTCAGGGTGAACACTATGCGTTACCCTAGAGAGCTTTAGATGGGTGACAGTTTTCTCCTAACAAAGCCCATAGAAATCTCCCCCCAAATCATGCTATTTTCCAAATGAGTTTACAGGGAAATAAAACTGGTTTGCTTTAAGACCACTAATAGAGAGTTGATTTTCTTTGCTCAAGGACCCCAAAGGGGTTGTAAACTTGGATGTTTAGCACTGTTCCTGCCTGTGGGCTGCTAAGCTCTCTTAGGGCCTCTTATCCAAAAACAGCCTCTGCGTTCCACTTTTGTATGCTAATTGATAATACTTATTTTTTAGTAATGCTTCTTTCTGCATGGTATTTGAATTGGTTGCACTGTAAATTAGAATGTGGAAGAGAACAGTGCCAGACAGCGGCAGCTTGGAAGCAGCCTTGAAAAAGAAGGCAGCTTCAAAAGCTGCTTCGAAAACCGGATGAGAAATGTCAGCCTTTGGCTTCCAGTTTCCATCTTAAAACCGAAAGAGGGCACTGTCTTCTGAAACCTCAACTTTTCCCCCCAAATATTACAAAATTGAATTTAGGGGGAAAAGTAGAATAAAAGCTTTTGTTATTATATTTCAATTTAGCATTGGTTCCTTCAATTACTCATATGCTGGTGAATCCATCTATCCAATATATACTGTAATGAACATATGTGTGCAGAATACACTGGAATCAACACTACTGTTTTGAGATAAATACATGAGCATGCTGCCATGTATTTGTAGGGACAAACTGCTTTATTAGACTGTCAGTTCTCTGAAGGTAGGTACTGTGTCTATTTTGTCCTCTATTGAGCCTCCAGAGCCTAGCAACATGTCTGGAGCATGGTTGGATATTAGGAATTTCGATGGGATTGATAAACCCAGCACTTGTCTTTGGTGGAGGCAGGATAAACTTCTTCATGATTCCATCTGAGCAAACAATACATATGAGGGAAAAAAATAGCTGAATTTTTACAGAGTGCCTTTCATTAACACTCAGGAAGCATCAAGCAATGCTCAATGGAAAGCATTAAAACACATTGTGTGGGAGGACATGAATTCTACTTCTTTACTTGAATTTGACATGGGCTCCGTGGGGAAAATAAGTAAGCCCAGCTTACTTATCCAATTGCAGCGAACAAAATTAAAATAAATAAATCTGAAAGTAGCAGACTTGTCCCAACTTTTCAGATTCTTTGGAAATATTGTTGCCACAACACTCACCTGGACATGAAGAGAGCTGGAGAGGAGGGTAAGGGGTGTCCAGCAATACCCTGAAAGTTTTCCTACATCAGTGAAGTTTACCTACAAAGATTAACATGTGGGCATGAATCTTTGAACTCACAGTAAACCAGGTCCCAATGACTACCTTAGGTATTGCCAATCCAAAGTAACTCCTTCCCTTTGAACGAATCTGATTAATAGGCTTGTTTTAATTTTATTTCTAGAAAAAAAAAAGAGTGTTCAGGCCCATAGCCCACAGGGCAAATACAATCAAGGGATAGCACAGGAATCCGCTGTGATAAAAGAACAGTAATGGATCTTGATTGTAGTGATGATTACATGTACTAGACATGAGAATAAATCACATGGACACACACACACATACACACGAGTGCTTCAAAACTGGTGAAAGCTGAGTAAGGGCTATACTCTAGTTAACAAGTTTACACCAACGGTGATTTCCTGAGTTGACACAGTACTAGAGTTATATGTAAGATGTCACCATTGGGGGCCAGTCAGGTGAAAGACTCTTGGAATTCTTTGTACTATTTTTGTAACTTCCTTTGAATCTCTACTTCAAAAGAAAAAGTTGACAGAGAGGCAGAGAAATTCCTGCCTCTACCCTCATTTAAATGTTAATGCTCCAGGACATTGAGACTCCTGCATTGATGAATTGTGATGGGGCAAGACCAGAGGCTAAGTGTCCATATGGAATCTGGAGCCTCTGCTAATACATTAGCGAAATTCCATTTTCCTAATTCAAAAATGTAACTCTAGGGAGAGAGAAGTAAACATAACACAAAGAGAGAGAAAAAACGATTCAAATGTGAAAGTAATTATTTTAATCATGCCTTCAATTTGGTACAACCTACAGGAGAGGAGCCTGAAGCTAAGAGGGATCTGTGTATGCAGGGAGGCTGTGTTCGAACATTTTAGAATTAATTCCTTTGAAACTTATGGATGAAGTGGAGGCAGTTGTCAATTTCTCTGCATCACAATCTTTATTACTCTTTAATAGCACATCACCTTCAGTTAAAGGCTTCATGGAACCAGGACAAAATATGATTAGGAGGGGAGCAGCATGCCAGAATAAGCTCCTTATGCAAAGGCATTTTTAACTTTTTAATGTGCTTTCTCACTTAGTTTTTCCAGTTTTACAATTATAATTATTTGAGGAAATTATTGATTGGTTCTTTAATCATCTTAGAGATATATGTATGTGTGGATGTGGCTATATATTTATATAAAATTAGTTTTTTGTTAGCTTCATTTTATTCTGAAGAAATTGGGCACTTAGATGTCCTTGTCACATACCTCACACTGAACCCAACCTCTGCTCTCTGAAAGAACCATGAACTTGACCATTATTTTCTGTGATCAGGCTGAGCTTTGATTTTCAAGAACCATCAGAACAAACACATTATGCCTAATGAGGCATGAAAAAAATGAGCCTAACCTATGTGTTTTCAGAAAAATTCAAAGATACATATTTTTCACACATTTTGCGAATGAAATTGCAGCCATTTGCATGGAGCTTTCTAACAAATCTCATTTCAAGAATGTGAAAATAACTGAAGCTTCAACTGCCTGAAATTGTGTTCAAAGCCAGTCTTTAAGGCTTGTTGCAAACTGAGGATTTTCCTGGGGAAACGAACAAACAGCACCCTAGCCACTTCCCAGAGTCTCAGTTTCCTCAGACATGCACAATAATGATGGTTTTTAGATAAATTGACCAATAGAAGAAAATATATTAAAAAATATATAATTATCTAATTCACTATATTGGTGACATTACAGTGTTGGGGGAAATATGATCTTGCCAAGAAAGGGTGGAGAATCAATTGAATATCATTAAAAAAAATTTTTTTTAGACTCTACCTTGTACTTTACACAAAATTAAATTCCACATAGATTACCAACCTAAAAGTCAAGAGGAAGCAATAAAGATTTTTGAGAAAATCACAGAAAAACATTTAAAAATCTTAATAGGTTAAAAAAAAATTTAAAGACAAAAAAAAACTACTAAAGAAAAAATATAGGTTGATCTATAGTAAAATTAAGTACTTCTGTTCACCTAAAGATAGCAATAAAAATGTGCAAACTCAATACACACTGTTGTAGGAGAAGGCAATTGGCATGTCTATATCCAATAAAGGATTTCCTATAGTGTCCTATTACTACATCTACAAATAAATAAGAGAAACAAGAGGCAGATCAGGCAACATATCAATGTGCAAAAGACTTGAATTGTTACTTTAAGGAAGAAGTTATCTGTGTGGCCAGTACACAAGAAAAGTTGATAAATTTGATTCGTAATCAGGGAAATACTAATTAACATCTTAGTGCGTTACAGATACCATAATGACTAGAAACAAACAAACAAAATAATTCAAAATATATAGCAAATGTTCTTAAGAACATGGACTGATTAAAGTACTTATGCACTCCCAGAGGGAGTATAAATTAGACCAGAGACTTCAGGACACTGTCAGTATCTACCAAAGCGAAGTATATATTTAACCTGCAATTGAGTAACTGAATTCAACAGAAATACGTTCGTAGGTTCACCATATGACAAGTCCTTGAATGCTCATCTAAATATTATTCTCTGGAAATTTTTTGGATTTGGCATTTCCTTCCTTCATTCATGTAGTCATTCATTCATTCGTCAGTTATTTTGAGAACCCACTATGTGCTGGATGCATTTCTTTTTTTTTTTTTTAAGATTTATTTTTATTGTTTTTGACAGAGAGAGAGAGAGAGAGAGAGAGAGAGATGCAGAGACAGAGAGATGGGGCAGGGCCCAAAACAGTCTCCATAGTTGCACATCATTGGTTTTTCCACGTAGTTTCATTCCACAGGTGGGCACAGGGCTGCACAGGGCAGGAACTGGGCCGGGGTATCACCCCAGCAAGAACCGAACTGGGGGAACTCCCCAGCTCAGCATATGAGTCCACATGGGCTGGGGCTGGGATTCGATCCTCGGTCCCCAGGGCTGCACAGTGAGCGCTTAACCCCCTGAGCCATCCCGGCTTCCCCTGGATGCATTTCTGAGCCACGAGGTTGCCACTGAGCAATCCAGGAGTTTTACTGTAAGATCCCTCCTCTAGCTCAGGTTTTCAATGTCCCTGGGTTACTGAAAAAGCTTCCTAACTGGTCTGTTTGTTGTTAGTCTTATCTCCTTCAAATCTCCTCTCCACATTTTTGGTAAGGTAATCTTCCTAAAGTATGATACCCTTTATGTCTTTGTAGCACTCAAGTAATAATAGTAATAGAGCTAACATTTCTTGAAATACAGAAATCTGTTTTAGAGTCTGCATTATTGATCTTTGTGGGAAATTTGATAAAGGGGACATATAGAACCTCACTCTATTATTTCTTATATTAATAACTACATATGAATTTACACTTATCGCAAAGTAAAACATTGAGTTAAAAATGCAACATGAGGGGAAAGCCGGGACGGCTCAGCGGGTTGAGCGCTCGCTTTGAGGCCCCGAGGACCGAGGATCGAATCCCGGCTCCGGCCCAGGTGGACCCACATGTTGAACTGGGGAGTTCCCACAGTTCGGTTCTCTAGCTGTCTCTGTCTCTGTCTCTCTCTCTATCTGTCAAAAGTAAAATAAAAATAAATATGCACTGAAGATAAAATAATTACTCTCTATAAATACAAAAAGATATAAAAAAAATAATAATAATAAAAAAATAAAAATAAAAAGAGTTCGTGAAACCCAGGTATGTCTCAGGAAAAACCCAAATGCTTTAAAAAAAAAAAATGCAACATGAGCTATAAAGAAATATATTTGATAGGATTAAAGTATATGGCGGAGAGGGGATGCTGGGATGGCTCAGGGGGTTGAGTGCTCGCCTTGCAGTTCCAGGGTCCGAGGACCGAGTTCCGACCCCAGCCTGTGCGAACCCATATGCTGAACTGGGGTCTACTTTCCAAGCGGGAGGCCCCTGGTTAGCTCCTGCCCAGGGCGTGTCTTCCATGCCGGTGGCCCACTGCCCGGTCCCTGCCCTGCACAGCCCTATGCCCACCGGTGGAATGAATCTGTATAGAAAACGAATGACTTACAGTTATGGAGACTGCTCTGGGTCCTCCCCCTTCTCTCTCTTTCTCTCTCTCTGTCCAAACAATAAATCTTAAAAAAAAAAGTCCATGGTGGAGGGATATGATCTAGCCTGAGGGAACCATGAAAATCTTTCCCAAAGAGAGGACATTGATCTGAGGTCTGACAAATGAGTGTGTGCCATCTGAGCAAACAGTGAGAGGGAGCCTGCTAGGTTCTAAGACCTGATGGTGAGGAAACAGAATAGCACATGATAGACCAAAGAGATCAGCACCATTGCCTATCACTTAGGCCATGACAGGCCATTTTAAGGATGGTTTCTTCACTCTATGTAGTCTTAAAATGCTATTATATCATAGAAAAAAATGTTGTGGGTTACTCTGGGTGACTTCAGAGAACACAACTATCTCCCCTAGAAATACCAAGGGAATAATTTTTTATGACAACTTTATAAAAAAACCAAAGCTTTCTAAACTGTCTTTTTTTTTTGAAATGGGGCTGTGCTATAAAATAGTGTATTTCCCTCATCTGTAATTATTCAATCAGCATATTTGACCATTGTAATGTTGGACATATATAATGATTAGAAACAAGATTGAAATAGATGATTTCTAAGTTCCATTTCCATTTCTATGAGATTATGTACTAGAATTCATTTTGCACAGAATTAAAGAAAGAAAAAAATAAAAAGGACAGTTAGAATTGGGGAAAATATCCGGAAACAGACCATAGCATCTTGGGTTGATTTAAGAAACTGTTCTAATGAGTAAATATAGACAAAATTCAGGTTGCAAAATCCTGAAGTGTGAAGAGTAATAGATAACAGGCGTGACGTGACAGAGGATTTCAAACAAGGGTCCCTGATCCCTGGTCTCTGGGGTCATCTCTCCGTCTGGGTGGTTGGTTGAGTCCTTTCTTAATGGTCCGCATGGCAGGCTTCTCATTCTGAACTGGGTTATAAACACAAGCCCTCCTATTAATTTCAGATGATGCATTTGTGTCTCTGGCTATGAATACAGCAGATCAATGCCACCCGCGTGTTTTATTGGGCCTCCTGTGAAATGAATCTGTAGGGAGACAGCCAGCAGGATGGAGCTGACATGCAGATGAGATGTGTAAGTGAGGGCATATTGATTATTTCCATCTCAGCTCAGACAGTAATTCCACCCAACGCTGCTTCCCCTGTTTGAGCTCATTATTTATGCCATAAAAACACTATCTCAATGATAATAACAGGCTTCATTTACAAGACAGAGCATAAAGCATCAGCACTTATGATTTCAGAAGGTAGGAGAAGAGGGAGAGAGATGTTTAACAACTCCTGGAGAGGCACGAAACTGCCAGGGCTCATCTTGCAGCATTTCTTCTCCCAAAGGGCAGGAATGAGAGCAGTTCTAGATTACTGGGCTATTTATCAATAACTCCAGACTTGCACAAGGTTTGGATTGATGCAGGGCTCAGAACTCTCTCCACAGTGAACCTTTCCTTATCGATATTTAATTTTTCTTATCGATTAATTTTTAATTAATCGATACCTAATTTTTCTGGACCACACCACTACCTCAAGGTGTAGAGAGCCTTTCTGGGTACCTTCTTGCACTTGTGTTTAGCAATCCTCAAATATTGATCCCAGTATCTATTCAAATGTAATCACATTCAGCAGAAACTAGACAACTCTTCAAAGGAACAGTTCCCCTGCACCCAACCACCAGTGGGTTATTTCAGTAGCTAACATGACCATCTCTATTGTTTTGCCATCTATAATTTTATAGTCTTTTTAACATAAACCCAATACTGGTAATTGCATTCAGGACAACAGGTAGTCATTGTGAATGCTTGTGTCTTCCACAGCTCTTGGAAACTATGGGGCCTTCCTTCTTAGATAAGACATGTCCCTAACTAGCATCAGAGAGTTTTCAGCCTAAGGCAGGACTTACACACATAGCACGGTCTAAACACATGTGGAGGGTAACTCTAGAGACATGAGAAATAATTACAAAGATTTCCCTTAATAGACGACTCTTTGACTGGGTCTCAAATTTGTTATATATACCACTATGACATACTGGTATATATTATATATTCTGAATAATTATTTATATAACAAATACACACACACACACACACACACACACACACTATGTGAAAAAGAACACAATATTTTGTGTTCTATTTTTGCCATATATCTATATTATATATGGTAAAAATTACTTAATTCCCTGTAAAAGATTAATATTTATTTGAGAAATTTGAGAAAATATGGGTATGAAAGAGCATAAGAGAAAATAAAAATTAGGTAATTATCATATCTAGATAACTGACATTGATAGTTTAGTGGGTGTTCTATGCTATTTCCTATTTAGATTTTATATACAAAAATAAATGTATACCTTACATGATGTTTATACCTACGTGTATTCCACTTAAGAATGTACTGTGAACATATTTTCAAATCATGGTATATTCTTCTCTATCATTGTAATGACTACAAGGTTTCCAATGTTGAGATGGCCATTACCTTAGTTAACCAATTTCCTAATAGTAAACATTTAGTATTAACATTTTCATTGGGATTAAAAACAATATTTCAATGAACATCTTAGAAACTAAGTCTTCATTCACACTCATGATGATTGCTTTAGGATAAATTCCTAAAACTGGGATGGCCAGGTTAAAAGGCATTTTTAAAGTTATTGATAGATTCATCTATGTCATTCTTGGGAAATGGTTCATCAATCTTCTTGCCCAGTAGTATCATCAGTATCATAGGAGTGTGACTTACAGTTTCTCTGACAGGCAGAGTTGATGGGAGTGCTTTGTCAACTGATAAAATAACCTTGGCAGGGGTAATGTAAACATTTGGTGGTAGTCAGGCTTCATATCTGGGTATAAGCTGGGGACAAGGTTGGTAAGGAGGTTTGGAGCAACTGAGTAAAAAAAATGAAGTTGCTTTTTAAATCAGTAGCAACATCAGGTACTTACAAATGGTTTACAACAGTTTTATTCTTATTCTTATAAATAACATATGCACATAACAAATCTGGAGAATACAGCAGATAAAATGAATAATCATAGTTGTCCCAAGTCCTTGATCTATTTACTTTCCACAAATGTAACCAATTAACAGTAGTCAGTCATCTTTCCAGAAGAATTTTTTTTTGTTAAATTTATTGGGGTGACATTAATTGGTATCGTTTACATTGTTTCCAGGTGTACAGTTCTACATTACATTGTCTATACATTGCATTATGTGCTCACCACCCAGAATCAGCTCACTTTCCATCACGATGTGTTTGATTCCCCATCCCTATTCCCCGCCCCCATCTCCCCCCCACCTCCTCCCAACCCTCAGGTAACCACTAAACTATTGACTGTGTCCATGAGTCTTTGTTTCTTTGTTCCTTTCAGTTTTATATTCCACCGATAAGTGAGGTCATATGTTTCTTGATTCTTTTCAGCCTGACTTATTTCGCTTAATAAGATGTTTTCAAGGTCCATCCATGTTGTCACAAATTGCTGTATTTCATCTTTTCTTATTTCTGAGTAGTATTCCATTGTATAAATGTACCACAGCTTCTTCATCCAGTCATCTATCAGAGGACACTTTGGTTGATTCCATGACTTTGCCACCATGAACAGTGCTGCGATGAACACTGGGGTACATATATCTTTGCGGATTAAGGTTTTCAGGTTTTTGGGGTAGATACCTAGGAGAGGGATAGCTGGGTCATATGGTAATTAATTCCATTCCTAGTTTTTTGAGAAATCTCCAGACAGCCTTCCATAGTGGTTGTACCAATTTACGTTCCCACCAACAGTGTATGAGGGTTCCTTTTTGTCCACAGCCTCTCCAGCACTTGTTATTCCTTGCCTTGTTGATTATAGCCATTCTAACAGGAGTGAGGTGGTATCTCATTGTGGTTTTAATTTGCATTTCCCTAATTGCTAGTGATGTTGAGCATTTTTTCATGTATCTGTTGGCTGTTTGTATGTCTTCAGGAGAGAAGTGCCTGTTTTGGTCTTCTGCCCATTTTTTAATTGGATCATTTGTTTTTTGGTTGAGTTGTATGAGTTCTTTATATATTTTAGATATTAGCCCCTGATCAGAGGCATTGTTTGCAAATATTTTCTCCAATTCAGTTGGCTTCCTTTTTACTTTGTTGCCAGTGTCATTTGCTGTGTAGAAGCATTTTAGTTTGATATAGTCCCATTCATTTATTTTTGCTTTTACGTCCCTTGCCTTTGGGGTCAAGTTCATAAAGTGATCTCTGAGCCCAAGGTCTATAAGTTTAGTGCTAATGCCTTCTTCTATGCACTTTATAGTTTCGGATCTTACGTGGAGGTCCTTAATCCACTCTGAGTTAATTTTTGTATATGGTGACCGTTCACAGTCCAGATTCATTCTTTTGCATTGGTTTTCCAATTTTCCCAGCACCATTTACTGAAGAGGCTTTCTTTTCCTCATTTTATATTTTTTGCTCCTTTGTCAAAGATTATCTGTCCATATATTTGTGGGTTTATTTCTGGGTTTTCAATTCTGTTCCATTGGTCTGTATGTCTGTTTTTTCTGCCAATACCAAGCTGTTTTGATTATTGACACTTTGTAGTATAGACTGAAGTCTGGGAGCCTTATTTATTTATTTACTTTTGAGGATTGCTTTGGCAATTTGGGGCCTTTTGTGGTTCCATATGAATCTGATAATTTTTTTTATCAATTTCTTGAAAGAGTGTCTGTGGGACTTTCATGGGAATTGCATTAAATCTGCATATTGCTTTGGGTAATATAGCCATTTTTTTTTTTTATAAATTCTTGTGTTGTTTTTTTTTATATTTTTATTTATTTATTTTTATTTTTGACAGAGAGAGAGAGAGAGAGAGAGAGAGAGATACAGAGACAGAGACAGAGAGAGAACTGAACTGGGGGAGCTCCCAGTTCAGCATATGGTTCCACACGGGCCGGGGCGGGACTCAATCCCCGGTCCCCGGCGCTGCAAAGTGAGCACTTAACCCACTGAGCCAGCCCGGCTTCCCCAATATGGCCATTTTAAGTAAGTATATGTTGATTCTTCCAATCTATGAACATGGAATGTCCTTCCATTTCTTTGTATCTTCTTCAATTTCTTTTAATATGTCTTATAGTTTTCCATGTATAAGTTCTTCATGTTCTTTGTTAAGTTTATTCCTCAGTATTTTAGTTTTGTTTTGATAACAAATGGTATCATTTTTCTCATTTCTTTTTCTGACTTATTCAAGTATACTTTGTGGACTTAGGTGTCTTTTTATGTTTTGTTTGGTTTTTTTTTTGTTTGTTTTTTTAACCAAAATGGATCACTTATCTGATTGGTCAATTTGTGAAGAATGAAGTGCACATACTTGTGTCAGCTTCCTTTCTTCAATTTAGAAAGTGTCTTTCCCAGTGAGCATGCATTGGGACGTGTCCCTACAGGAACAATAATGGTCCAGTGACACAGTGGGTGTCCTAGGAAGCCAATCTGCCCATAGACATAAGCCACATTCTCTAACACAGCCTTTATTGGTTTATTAAAGGAGATATTTTGGCCTCCATTTATGCTATTTCTTGTCTTATTTGTTAATTGATTCTAAACTCAGGAAAGAGAAAAATGTGCTACTTGTTAAGCACTCTCTTAAAGAACCCAACATAATCACTGTAGAAAATTTTGTTAGCCAGACGTCTGTTTATGGGCATTTATATTGTTTACAGATTAAAAACAAAAATCACACACAATGCTCCAATATACTTTCAAGAATAAGCAAATGTGGGTACATCTGTAACATATAATCTAACAAATGAAGTTACTGTGAATGGTATGCATTTTTTAGTCTTGATAAAACCAGATCAACCTCTTATTTTTTACATATATTGTTTTACAAATTTATAATCTCATCAATATTTAATGCAAGATTTGGTGTTCTCAATCATTATCGATATGTATTATAGTATTCTCACACTCTGATATATACCATTCTGGTAGATGACAAATGACATTTCATTAAAATTTTAATTTGATTTTCATTAATTATGCATAATACTATGCTCTTTTTCATGTTTATTGGCCATTCATATGATTCCCTCTGTGTACTGTCTGTTCATATTCCTTGCCCATTTTTCATTAGGTCATTTATCTTTCTCTTATTGATTTTTAAGATCTCTTTGCATATTAATAAAGTTAGCCATTTATCTTTATTATGTATTTTGGATAATTTCTCCATTTATTTTCTGCCTTCTGGTTTTGTCCAGGCATTTTTGTCTTTTTTGTTAAGCATGATACAGTCAAATTCCCAACTGCTTTTATGACTTATATATACTGTCCAAGTAATATCTAAAAGGAGATACCACTTAGATTGAAAAAAGGAATACTAAAAACACAAACATGTATTAGAAAAATGTTACAACTTCTTGTCTAAGACTACGGTAATGGTAAATAAATGAAGGAAATGATATTAGCTTGTTTAGAATATAGATGCCATTAAGAAAGCATAGAGGTGAATGAAAATTAATAAAGGTAACATTCTAGTGTTAGTATGCAGATGGAACTGGAAGTGATACCGGTATATACATTTTCTCAAAACAAATTTGCAGGGGAAGTTGGGATGGTTCTGCAGGTTAAGTGCTCACTTTGCAGCCCAGGGACCAAGGATAGAATCCTGGCCCTGGCCTGTGTGGACCCATATGCGGAACTGGGGAGTGCCCCCAGTTCGGTTCTTACCAGGGCGAGACCCCAGCCCAGTTCCTGCCCTGTGCAGCCCCGAGCCCACTTGTGGAATGAAACTGTGTTGAAAACTGATGATGTACAACTATGAATATTGCTCTGGGCCCTCCCCCCTCTCTGTCTCTGTATCTCTCTCTGTCAAAAACAATAAAATTAAATCTTTAAAAAATAAAAATAAATTAATTAAAGAAAAATTGTTTTCCAGTCTTCCATGAACTGCATTAATCTGGACTTAGAAACAATTCTAACATATTAGAAAATATTCAGTGAATACTGATATTTTCTTTTCCAGGTGTCAACCACTTTCTCTCATCTCCTAAGAGAACGAGAAATTTAATAGGGTAATGTTGGCATAACAGAGGATTATACTGACAATATCAATGTTATAATTATGTTATTTATTGGTAAATAAGTCAACATTATGACTGTTTGATAACTATATATAATATATCCTCATAATGCTTATCAAAAATGATGATGATATATTTATAGGACTACTTAACATTTGTTTCTTTCTTAGACTGAAAGTTTCCTGAGGACATGAGCCACGCCTGTTTTTTTATTTTCACTATGTCTCTTGCATTGAGCACAGAGATTACACATATTAAGTGCTCAGTAAGTCATTTTACATGAATGATTAGTAACTACCATGCATAAAATGTTTTATTCAATTTGAAAAAAGTTTTAGTATTTATAAAATATACCCACACATAAAATTTTATTTCAATGCTGAATGTCAGAATAAGTCCATGGGTTATATTTTTATCTCCACTTTATTGAGGAGGAAATTTAGGCTCAGATACATGACATAACATTTCCAATATCACACAGAGTGAAATCATTACTAGAAGCCACGACCTCACCCAGTGCTTTTTCTACGATGTCATGCTTCAAGTTTATAACATTAAAACTTCACTATGAAAAGGTTAAAAACTTTCTAAATGCCTCCAGACTTGGTAGTTAATAAAAATATATGTTTGCTGTGCACAAATAATGAAATAATAATACATCTTCATTAGGTGGTTCACCCAATTGCTGTTGTGACTTTGATGCTCAAAACAAAGAATGGCAATTACTGGTAGTAATTTATTCATAATACACTGTATGTGTGCCATTGGATTTTTCTTTTCTGAAGTCAGTACAAAAAGAATGTGACCTTATGTTGGAGAAAGAAGGATTCAGGTTGGTTATTAAGATGAATTCTTTAAGTTATGAGCCACTATGACTATATACAGTTGGAACTCTGAAGTTGACCAGATGTACCAAGAGAGTTTCTATGACAGTGAAAATTGGACAAGAAGCTACTTCTGATTTCAGCAGAGTCTGCTCACTGGGGAAACACACAACACTAGGTTACTCATTTAACAAATATGTATTGAGTGTCTGCTTTGATCCAGGCCTTCTGCTGAGAACCTGGAATTGTGCAGTAGAGAAGAGGGGTAAAATCTGTGCTTAGGAAGCATATATTCTGATAGGGTTATAGACCATAGACAATAGACACATTTATAAACAAAGCAGGGCAGGTTCTGATTGCTGCTGCAAAGGAACTAATATTGGGAGATAAATGACAGTGACAAGATGTGAAGAGATACAGAATAGACTAGTCAGGAAGGTTCTCATTGAGGAGGTGATAGTTAAGGTAGATATGGGCTTAAGATTGGCTAAGAGATGTCATAGCTATGTTACGCTAGAAATATATATCATATATATATAAAAAATAAGAAAAATATATTCAAGGAAGAGCAAAATTATAAAATTCAAAATCCCTAGGCAGAATGGAGATTTGGAGGTTAGAGAACAAAATGGAAAATGAGATGTGAAGCAGTCAAAAAGACCAGTGAAAGCAAGGTCATGCAGGAGCACAGGAACATCATAAGAAGCCTGGTTTTCCTTCATGACATGAGAGATCACTGAAGAGGTTCAAGTAGGGAGATATTCTAATCTCAGGCATTTTCTTTCAATCTATGATGTCTGAGAGGAAAGTGAGATAAAGTTAAGAGAGAAGGACAGTAGCAACATGTGATAAAATCCTTGCTTTAGAGAAGTACCGAAGTCCGATGGAACCAACAAGCTTAAAAACTAGACGAATGTTTAGGAATGAGGGGGAGTGCCCTCACTGTCAGGGATTTGCTGAAGAGGGAATGTTGCTGATGCTAAGCTTCTAGAAGCACCTGTGCTTTGAAGAACCTCTTCTAGCCTCTTGTCTCTGAAATTGATCCAGGTATATCCTGGCTACTTGTGAGAGGTCTGAAAAATTGCCAGTGGGGAATTGAAGATTTAGTGCAGCATATTCTGTACTCAGTTAGATGAATGAATGAATGAATGAATGAATGAATGACTACATAAAAAATGCAAACCAAACTACTCTCGGGGCTTCAGCTGAAGATGAGATATAGATTAAAGCAATGATGTCAAATCTTAGCTTATCATCACAATCATTTGGGCAGTTTTGTCAAAATTAAACTTACGAGATGTCACTTGTGCAAGTTCTAACCTATGGATCAGTAGGGCTATATGCCCATGAATCTGTATTTTTTAAGGGTTCCCATTAAATGTTGATGTTCAGCCAGGTTCAGGAACCACTGAATTAGATAAGCTTGCCAAGTCCCTTTCAGCTCAATGAGTCTGTAAATTATCAAACTGCAGTGGAACCAACATGGGGCTATTGCTAGATGGTGCTAATGTGGATTGCCAAACTGTTTCATTTTAAATTTCATTTCGGGAGAAAGCCAAATGATATTAGCAAATAAAAAAAAAGAAGTTTTTGGCAACAAATTCTCCCAGCTGCTAAGCAGTGAAGGCACAAATTACTTCATATATATTCTGATTGTCTGAGAGAGAAAATGCATTTTCCAGGGAGACATGAGTTATGGTTAAGGGAGTTTTTAGGCGCAGAGAGAAGGTGTTTAGGATCATCATACATTATTTTTGTAAAACTCCCTGTTTTGTCACTTTAGAAGAAAATTTTGCTCATCTATGGCTGTCTTCTGGCTGTGAGCTATACTAGGTGATGAGGAAGCTGGTATCAAAGTCATACCTTGGGTTCAAGTTTATGTAATAAGGCATTGCCCCAAATTGTTTCCAGTCAGGGACTCTATATTCTTAACAGTGAATCTCCTAAGACAAAGCAACAGCACAAACCAATAGAAGTATTTATGTTTAGATGGAAATTACATTGCTTTTTTGCACTAGAATAAGCTCTCCTAGGAAAATGGATAGGATCTTGAGGGAGAAGACTATTGGAAACGTCTTTGGTTCATAAATATTTTTCTTTTCCCACCCTGATTCAGAGTATTTTAAATGCCACCATCAGTGGTTTCTTTGGAAGAGAAAAACTATATCCAAGTCAGGCCACTTTTATTTCTTTATTTTTGCAGAATTCCTGGGAAAGATAATAAAGTAAGTATTTATACATGTTTTCACTATTTGAGATTCTTTCAAGAAGAGTTTGAATGAATTTGTTTATTCAACAAGTGTCTATAGGGCATCTGTTACATACCAACCACTGTGACAGACACTAGAAATACAATGGTGACTAAAACACGAGTCCTGCTCGCAAGGAAATCCTAGTTAGTATGGTGTTCAGGTCTTGTGCTTACTTACATAAGCTAAGGCATGCAAGTCTATTCAGACTCTGTGCCTTTGTTTTCTGTAAAATAAGGGACTTCCTTCCTGGAATGGCCTTTTAACAGACTTTAATTTCTAGATACGCCACAGAATACTTTTCATCTCACATGTTCCTTGAATGCTCCCTTTTGGAATACTCCTTCTTGGAATTCAACTGTTATATCCTGAGTAGTCCAAGCCACAAGGCGAGGTCCACATACACGTCATCCAGTCCACAATTCAGGTTAAGGCAAGATTTGGAGACACCCCTGTCCAGGTTCCAGACATACCAGGAGAAAAAAAACACCACCACCAAAAAACACCCTATCAGGGGTGGCGAACCTTTTGGCGATTGAGTGCCAAAGTTTATGAAATAAGAGTATAGTCGCTCGACTCGCGTGCCAACCCATTGAGTGAGATAGATGTATCGATTATTTTTATGTCTATAAGAGGCATAGGGTGTTTTTATAATAAAAAACAATAATTCCGCATGCCGAAATAATTGCTCCGTGTGCCACTTTGGGCATGTGTGCCATAGGTTCGCCACCCCCACCCTAGGTGCCACCAGTGTCCAACCATTCCTGTCTTCCCAGATATGAGCTTAAACCTCACAAAGCTAAACTATTTTCATTATAGTCTGGCTGATTTTTTAAATTAATTAATTTTTAATTGTTTTTGACAGAGAGACAGAGAGAAGGGGGAGGGCCCAGAGCAGTCTCCACAGTTATACGTCATCAGTTTTTGACATGGTTTCATTCCACATAGGTGGGTGGGGGCCACACAAGGTGGGAACTGGGCTGGGGGCCTCCTGCATGTGAGGGGTGCCCCCTCAAGCCAGGGGCTGATCCTGGGGGCAAGAACTGAACTGGGGGCCTCCCACATTGGAAGCATACTCCAGTTCAGCATGTGGGTACGCATGGGCCAGGGCTGGGACTCGATCCTCAGTCCCTGGGGCTGCAAAGTAAGCACTTAACCCACAGAGCCATCCCAGCTTCCCCAAGTATTTCTGAATCAGCAATCTTTGACTGCCTATTTTCCAGCTGAACAGTAAGAAGATCCTTAAGAACAGAGACATAGCTTTGCTCACTGTTCCATCCACATAAGACAGTAAGAATTAGCATCCCTGGTTCTCAGGTTCTTGCCTCAAATTATATACAAACAATTTTTTCCCCCTCAAACATCTTATATGACCATTTAACCCTTTTACTACTAATCAGTGAAAACCACCAATGTTTTTCCATTACCATCATTTTCTTTTTCACTCCCGTAACCCATTCAAATTTGAAGCCTGGCATAACAGACTCTCAGTGGTATTTAGGGCAGCAGGGTAGGAGTGGGGAAAAGAGAGCACTGGGTGGTCAGCTGGGACGAGGCAGACTGACTGTGTTCATGGGGCCTGGAGTTAGCCTGTCTTGGTTAAAATCTTGGCTTTCTTACCTTCATTCCTATGATCTTGTTCAATTTACTTAAGCGTACAAGCCTAATTTTACTCCTTTCTAAAGTGGAATCAATGGGGATTGTTGGAGAAACAAGTGAAATAATGCACATTAAGAGCTGGCAGTGTGCATGGCTCACAATGTGCATTTAGTTCTTGTCAGTGAAAGCCACCGCAGAAGCAGTAGTTGAAATAGTAGACAAAACAGTAATAGGAGTAATGGCATTAGCACCAAGCTGGGATCGATCTCTTCGTCATTCAAATCCTGTGTTTCTTCCTGGATCCAAGTCTCACAGTTTTATGTCTGAGTCACCCTGACATGGTTTTCCTCACTGTATTTGGGTCATTTAAATGTCAATTCAAATACTAAAATAATGACATCAAAGCGCTCCAACAGAAAGAGAAGGGACATTTCCAATTATTAAGAACCTACTATGTGCCATGTAATTGCTACAGCTTTTGAACTAGGAAATTTAAAATTATAATTTAAACTCTTGACACTCAGGGGAAAAAACTCTGAGCTTGCATGAGAAAACCTTTAATGTGATATTCTGAACATGGAACTATTGCATGTGTAAAGAAATATTTTAAAGGGAGCCAAGGTAAATAAAGTTGTGGCACCTCTTGACTTTCTGATGACAAATCATGGAGTACAGGCTAGTACACAATTCAGTAGGAAGCTGCAAAGAAATAGTAGGAATTTAATCTCGTCAGAAAGGTTTTAAGTAGCTCTGTTTCCTTGAGGAGCTGATGTTGTAAGTGAAGTTAAAAAAACCTCTAAAAACAACATCGAGACTATCATTAATTAGAAACAGAGCCACTGGAGATGGAGAGGAGCTATTATGTTGCTCTTCCCTGGGGTTTGGGCTGGATGATGCCCCTAGAGGGTTATTTCCAGTTCTGTGTGACTTAATGGCTCCAGCACAATCAACCCCAGTCAATGAGGGTGTAGCATAAAGAACAAACAAAAGAAAATTGTTGGGATTACACATAAACTCTCTTCGGACATATGCAGGCTCACAAAGCTAATGAGTGCCCCATTCAGGCTCTCTGATGGGAATCTATTGTAATAGCCCTGAACATTCTGAGAAAAGTGCTACCAAAGATGGGGAGGGGGGAGCTATTACGGCTGAATGCTGAAGAAGGCAGTTTGATGAGGGAGGAAGGTCTTTCTCCTGCAGGCTGCCTTTCACTGGTAGGAAAATGCAAAGCCCAGGGAAGGCGAGCCAGATACTTGACAAGACCCAGTTTAGCTTCTATAAAAATCACAAAAGGGATGGAGAGGGAGGGGAAGGGGCATAGGAGTACACAGCCCATTTTGGCACAGGAAAACTGGGGCCTCCCTTGAAGTTGGAATAGGATACTTGTGGAAAAATTCAACTACATTCAAAGAAGGGCTGTAAACATACAAAACTCATTACCTACAGCAAATAGAAATAGCACCAAGAAAAGAGATGAATCTGTTTATTAGAAACCCCATTGTTTGCAAAGGTGAGAGAGAGATATTTCAGATATATTAAGTATTATTCTTCTGTTTCCAAGTAGCAAGACAGGGTAATGTAGTTTGAGGTTTTCCACATTTTATAAAATATAGGAAGTAATTTATCTGTGAAAAGTTGTTTGGAAGTCCAAAACATAAAACACATTAAAACAGAGCTGCAATGTTCAAAGAAAAGGTGGAGGCTCAGACTCAGCCCCCTTTCCTTACTTCCTGCCCCCCGTATTTGACACACCCATGAATCTCAAGAGACCAGATAACAGCTTGACAATCTCTTTGGATTGACCTAGCCACATACAAGGGCTATCTAGAAAAAAATCCAGCCACGACTGCCTCTGTTTTTCATATTTCTTGGCTGGATACTTTCTGGACAGCCCTCAGATGAGCCAAGATATATTAGGCAAGCTCCTCAAACTTTCTGCACCTCAATTTCTTCATCCTCAAAATTGGAACCTACTGGGAAAGTGGGGAACTTAATGAGTTAAGCAGTTCTGTGTTTGGCACTAAGCGATCTCTGAGCCTGGTTACTTCTGTCTTTAGTACTGAGCTCAGTATGGATGCAAATTCTCCCAAAATATTTCTTGGTTCTTCAGCACACACAGCTATCTCTGCTTCAAGTCCTACTGAACTTCCATTTCTGTTGAACAATTTATCATTCCATCATTTGCAATTAACATTATTAAAATAATCATAGCAGCGACTGTTTCATTAATTATGTGTTATTTACACAGTATAATATGATTTATATTCATTTTCTCAAATGTCCAGGATGACCCATCAGAATAATTATTTTTTTCCAGTGTATAGATATAGACAAAAATGGTATTGGGAAGTTTAAGTCCGGTACTTTGTCAAGGTCCTATAAATAGCAATTTGCAGAGAGCCTGTATTGGAACCCAGATCTATCTCCAATGTCTGAATTAAATCTATTAACACCTCATGCTTTGCCTCCTTGATGAGAATGTAAATTCTGTGAGGCCAGGGAATTGCAGGTCATTCATCTGTTCATTTATTAAAAACATATTTTACAGAACACTTACTATGCTCTGACACTGTTTTAAGTATACAAATAAGCAAAACCAACAGAATGTCTTATCCTTAATAACAACACAGCAATATATTCAATGTCATTAGTCAGAGGGAAATACAGATTAATACCTAAATTTTTCACATGCTCCAGGATGAGAAAAATGGTTTAAAAAGACAGTAAGTCTCTCACTGCAGGATAGAGAAGGGAGTCGAGATCAGAGAATCCTATGCTGTGGGATCAGAAAATGGGTAAAGCACACAGGTTCCCACCTCCAAGAGTCTTCTTTGTTCGCTTTCACTTATTATATTGTGTATTCACCCTAAACGATCTAAAGTATGTGTTTACCTTTGCATATTTACAATGTGCATGTTTGTGTGTGTTTGTACAAATATGTATGCACAGGTGCATGAGTTCTCAACGATTACCTTCCACTTTCTACAATGAACTTGGACCCAATCCAAAGGGACTAGTGGTCAGATGAGGTTTGTGGTGTGAGTAAGACCCTGGGGCCACGCAATCTCCCTGTCAGTCATTAATCTTCAGTAAAGGGACCTTACTCACTCATTCTGCCAAGCTCCCTTCTGCTTGGAGAACTCTGCAACCCCCAAATGCAGTGAAGAAAATAACACATTTAATCAATAGCTGTGGTGTACACACCAACAGCTATATGTCAACCTGTGGCTCTTTATCAGAGACCCCAGATGTGTTCTTAAATAATAGTAATGTTGCTTATTAAGTGATGTGGTGATTTCCTGTTGTTTCTGGCCCTAATCAGCTATTTACTTTTCAATTTAAGTAAGAAATCAGCCTGGTCTTTGGAAAGAATTCTGTTCTAATAGGAAGGAGATCAGGCCTTTTTCAATCCCCTACAGCAGGGGTCCCCATGGTATCCACTGGAAACCT
Source organism: Craseonycteris thonglongyai (assembly GCA_004027555.1). Lineage (NCBI taxonomy): Eukaryota > Metazoa > Chordata > Mammalia > Chiroptera > Craseonycteridae > Craseonycteris > Craseonycteris thonglongyai. The sequence continues at coordinate 23,228 of PVKE010017600.1, forward strand.
GTTAGGAACCAGGCTGCACGGCAGGAGGTGAATATCAAGGGAGTGAAGATTCATTTGTATTTACAGCCACTCCTGGTCTCTCACATTACCACCTGAACTCCACCTACTGTCAGATCAGCCCTGGCATTACCTTCTCATAAGATCCGGAAACTATTGTGAACTGTGCATGTGAGAAATCTATGCTGCACACTCCTTATGAGAATCTAATGCCTGATGATCTGAGGTGGAGCTGAGGCAGTGATGCTAGTGCGGGGGTGGGGGGGCTGCAAATACAGAGTCACATGAGCAGAGAGGTTTGACTGTACAGAGACCATAATAAATGATTCACTTGCGAACTCATATCAAAACTCAAGATCAAGGCTCCCACTGATTCTGCATTATGGTGAGTTGTATAATTTTTTCAATATATATTACAATATAATAATAAGAATAAAATGCACAATAAATGTAATGTGCTTGAATCATCAGAACCCCCCACCCCCTCCAACCCTATGCCTTGGTCTACAGAAAAACTGTTTTCCCTGAAACCAGTCCCTGGTGCCAAAAATGTTGGGGACCACTGCCCTACAGATACCTGTGAGGTGCCATGTACACAATACTTATTATTTTAATTGGATGGAACTCAACTGGCTGCAACTCTAAGTAGCTCTTTAAATAATAAGATAATATTTGCTATTTAATAGTATATGTATATGCCTATCTGATTTTTATCTGTCTCCTCCCCTAAGCTCTATGAGTTTAGGGTCCTTGACAGTTTTATTTACTGGAGTATTCTCAATACTCAGAACACTGCTTAATCCCTGGTTATAGATCAATAAATATTTGTTAGATAAATGAACAACCTTTGCTGAGCTTTTTGAAATATGCCAGGCACTGTGCTGAACAACTTAATGCATATTATATACCATTAGGTCATGTGTGTCTCAAACTTTAATGTGTGTCTGTACCTCCTGAGGACTTGTTAAAAATTCAGATTCTGTTCAGGCTGGGGATGGGGACTGGAATTTCATATTTCTAATAAGCTTCCAGGTGACACTGCTACTGCCACTGGTTGATGTACCACAGCAGTGCCAGCAAGTATGGAGCCTTAGTGAAACACATTTCATAGGTACTTTCTCCCCACCCCTTTATTTCAAAGGGGAAAATGAGACTTCTGAATGTCCAATAACTTTGCAAGGTAACAGCTAATGAATAGGAAAGTCTGATGTCAAAACAAACAAACAAACAAACAAACAAACAAACACACATCTTATGACTCTGAGTTACAATTCCTAAAAAATACACATTCAGGTATATGCATTTAGATTGTGGTAGATAAATGTTTCAAGTATGCTTAGAGCTACCTTAATATTTAGGGATAATGCACCTAATTAATGAATTAATTCAATCAAATATTCACATATTTGTATTGAAGGTTACCTCTAGGTATCTTTATCCCTATGTGACTATAATACCTTGTGTAGAAGATGCATCTACATTTATCTATCTATGTATCCATCCATCCATCCATCCATCCATCCATCCATCCATCCATCCATATATATCTGGTATTAGATGCAAACATGGTTTTTCTCATAACGTTCTTTGGTAGCAACAGTGAAGAGTTGCCCTTGAAGAAAACTCTAGTAGGTTCCTACATTTTCTGCTCATTCTTAGATAGTATTCTGAAGATCATCTTACATTACATACAATGGCTCAATTCAGATTTGGCCTGATGCATCCAAAATCTTTTTTGTTTTTTTAATTGTGGTAAATACCTGTAACATAATTTATCATTTAAAACATTTTAAAGTTCACAATTCAGTGGCACTTACTACCTTTACAGTGTTGTACAGCCAACACCACAAATTGCAGAGTATTTTCATCATCTCAAAAGGAAACTCCACCCCCATTAAGCAGTTGTTCTTTATTCTCCAATCCCCTTGGCCCTGGTAATGATTAATATACTTTCTATCTCTATGAATTTGCTGATTCTGAATATTTCATATAATTATAATTATATATGACCTTTTGTATCTGGCATTTTCCCTTTAGTGTAATGTTTTCAAGGTTCCTTTGTGTTGTATATATATCAGTGCTTCATTCTTTTTTATGGCTGAATAATATTCCATTGTATAGATATATCGCATTTTGTTTATCCATTCATTAGTTGATAGATGTTTGGTTGTTTCTACCTTTTGACTATTGTAAATAGTCTTCCTATGAAAATTCTTGTACACTTATTTTTAGAATGCTTGTTTTCAATTCTTTTAGTTCTATATGTAGTCATGGAATTGCTGGGTCACATGTCAATTCTATATTTAACTTTTTGAGGAAACACAAAACTGTTTTCCACAGTGGCTAAACAATTTTCCATTCCTACCAGCAATGCACATAGTTTCCAATCTCCACAATTCACTAACACATTATCTTCTGTTTTTTTTTATTATAGATCCTAGTGGATGTGAAGTATATCTCATTGTGATTTTAATGATCATTTCCAAAATGACTTTTGATGATCATTTCTATATTGGCTGCATCCAAGATCTTAATTCAAACCATGAATCTGATTTAACACTGATGTTAAATCAGTGTTTAAATCAGTGTTCTTTGTCTCAGTTCAGATCTGATCAACCTGTAAGCCTACATCAGGAAGGCAGAGGATGGCTGGCCTGGTGGTATCCTCTCTGTTTCTCTATCCAGCGTTTCACCTCCTATTTCTCAGAAAACTCCCTCTCTCAAGGTGAAACTTGGAGTTGGACCTTCTTCCTCAGCCTGTAGGCACTCACCTCCAGCTTGAGGCAGGGTTCTTCTGCCTTACTAGGTAGCATACTACAGGACCCAAGGCATATCTATCTCAGCTTTCTCCATCTGGTCCCTGGAAAACACTTGGATATCCTTGCCCTTTGCATCTCTCTTGTAGGCTGAGCTCACTGCAGCTGCAGTCTTACTGCTTTGCTGTCTAAGCTTCTGGACTGCCCCACCCCCGTGCTCATCCTCTAGCTATCCTGGGCAGGAGACTTACTTCATGGCATCGTGTAAGGGACACACATGGCAAGCTCTCTGGCTAATCCCAAGAGTAGTCGCTGTAGGCCTGGAATGAAAGAGGATGCCAACACCCCTATCCAGCAAGTCTCCCTCAGTAGTGGAGTCTGGAACAGACTCGGTCTCAAAGCACTGAGGGCTTTCTATCAAGTCTTCTGTTTACAGATCCCTTTCTCCTCACCTCTCTTTTGGTGTTCTTCTGTTGGTGGGTTAAGAGTTGTAGAAACTTTCCCCGTACGTATATTTTATAACTTCTACAAATGAACATAATGATGATTTGTTGCACACTCACTTGACTATTGACCCCTGTTTTTGTCTGAAATCCCCAAAACTCATATGTTGAAATTCTAACCCCCCAGTTCCTTGGAATGTGACTGTACTTGGAGGAAGGGCTTTTTAAAGAGGTAATTAAGTTAAAGGAAGACCCTTAGGTTGGGCCTTCATCTAATCTGATGAGTGTCTTATAGGAAGAGGAAATTAGACACACAAAAGTACACTAGAGGCACTTGTACACAGAGTGATGTCCATGTGACAAAGAAGCAAGAGAACGGTCATCTACAAGTCAAGGAGACAGGCCCCAGAGGAAGCCAAATGGCCCACATCTTGATCTTGGACTTCCAGGCTCCAAAACTGTGACTTACACTACCCAGTCTATTGTACTTTGTTATGGCAGCTGGAGCAAACTGATGCAGCCCCTCAATGGGAACTCAGATGGGAAACGTCCTGCCATGGACAGGAATCTTGGCGATCCCTGGCCCTGGATCTCACACCTATTATTAGGAACTGGCTTTAACCCTTACTATCTGTGTGCCCTTGGAAAAGTGACCTTTGTTTTCCAAAACTACTTCCCTATGTATAAAATGAGAATTCTAATGGGGACATGGTGGTCATCCTACTTTATTACAGAGGGTTTTAAATCAACATATAACCATTTATTTGTCACATGAGTCCCACTCCACCCTCTGAAGGATTGTAAAGCTTAAATGAGAAAAATCTATGTGAAAGTGTTTTCTAAATTCTGAAACGTTATAAACATGTTCATTAATACAATCACAACATCTTCAAAACTGTAAGTGGGGGGCGGGAAGGAAATCAATTGGTGTGTTATTTTGTTTTGAGTGGAGGGTCAGGGTGTAAAGTGGCATATACGCCCCTCCACCTGTCAGCAACCAACAATTAATCCATCTCAGGGTATTTTTAAGTATCAGGAATCATGTATTTCCCATTCAACAGCTGGAAGACTGCCATGCAAAACAGTCAGCATCAGCTATCAGCTAAATTATTACTTGCTGCTACTAAGCACCTAATTCCTCCACCACCTTCTTTACTTTTACCAGCTCATGCAAATCAGCTAACACAAAGGTCCCTGGAGCTGAGCTTGAGCATATATGTGAAGCCTGAAACTCTCACTCTGATATCCTTGTGATCAGGGCTCCATTACCTACAGAGTATTGGTATGTCCTAGGAATGTGTTAGATACTTTACACATGTGTGTTATCTCATGTAACACCCATCTTGATCCTTTAAGGTACAGGATAATTTCATTTTAAATTTAAGTAAATTTAAGATTATAGAGGTTAATGACTTTCATTCACTCATTTGACAAGTGTTTAATTGAGTACCTTTTATTTGCTAATTTCATTGTATATAATAGAGAACACAATAATTAACTTGCTGTTTGGTAAAATAATAATAATAATAATAATAATAATAATAATAATAATAATAAGCCATTATAATCAAACAAGCATTGTACACAAATATTCTCTTTTTTTACTGAAGTAGAAAAGTTAGGAATCCTAGTATAGACCCAAGGATAAGAGTCGAATCGTAAGACCTTTTTGTGACACCTATCAGCTGGTGTCTTTAGAAAATTCATGTCATATTTCCGAGCATCAGCTTTCAGATCTGCCTTGTTAAACTTCCAGTTCAACAGTCTGAGGATCAGTGTATGTGAAAGTGCCCAAGATCAGGGGTGTCCAATTTTTGACTTCCTTGTGACACATTGAAAGAAGAATTATCTTGGGTCACACATAAAATACACTAACACTAACAATAGCTGATGAACTAAAAAAAAAAAACAACCCAAAAAACTAAAACAAATACCTTATAATGTTTTTTTAAAGAAAGTTTACGAATTTGTGTTGGGTCACATTTGAAAGCATCCTGGTCTGCATGTGGCCCATGGGCCATGGTTGGACAAGATTGCCTTAGACTGTGCTACACAAATGTAAGGGATTACTGACAAGCAGAAGTTTCCTATAGGAGAATGTGATCCATATCTGTTACTCACTGTGATGTTAACCCAATAGGTTAAACCTCTTCCAGCAAATTTGACCAAGCTGGATTCTTAAAAATAGCCCTGATCATAAACCTGCTGACAAACCACAGTTAGCTCCCAGTAGCCCCCAGGATAAGAAGAAACATGCCACTCAGCTATATCACTACATTTCTGTCCTCCCAACCTCTACTGTTTCCCAAACTTCCAGTATTTTAAGAATCATCCAGGGGCTCATGGGGACTTGATAAGTATCCAGTCTCCAAGACACAATTTCTGACTTATGATTCTGAATCTTGAGTCAAGGAACCTGTGTACATTTAATAAGCAGTGTAGGTAATTACTGTAATCAGCTTATTTGGAGAAGTACTATAGATTATTGGTCCCCAAACATATGTGTGTATAAACATCACCTTGGGAGCTTATGAAAAACAAACTCCTAGCAACAACCTTCATAAAAATTCTAATTTAGTGTATTCAGGGTGCAACCAAGCAGTTGCATTTTTAACAAGCATTACTCCCTCTTCCTATCTATTGCCAGTAGCCATCGTTGAAATGTCAGGAATCACTGGTTAAAACAGAATGAATCATTACCTCGTGCCCTCTGACTTTTACCTTCCTGTCTTTCTTTCTACAGTCTGCTATCCATTTGAATTCCATGTCATGCAAAAGGTCCTGAAATTCTGCCCTCCCTCTACTCTCCTAGAGTTATTCAAAATACTTTGGGAGAGATATGGACTTTCTGAAGCAACTCTGTGCTATGGCTTGGATTATTATTAATCAGTAATGGAGAGAAAATATAAAATTTAGAGACAATTTGAAGGAAAGGGGGAGGGGAGAGAGAGGGGGAGAAGATGAGAAGGAGGAGGAGTAGAAGGAAAAGGAGGAAGGAGGAAGGAAGGAAGGAAGGAAGAAAGGAAGGAAGGAGAAGCAGCAGAAGCAGAAGAAGAAGAAGAAGAAGAAAGGGAGGGAGGGAGGGAGAGAGGGAGGGAGGGAGGGAGGAAGGAAGGAAGGAGAAAGTAAATATTTAATGCTTGCTTTAAGTGGCAGAAATGAATATAAAGTCAAATACTCTGAAGTCAGAAAGCTGAAGTGGACTGTGTCTCTCCTATATGTTGGGGATAAGGAATATAGTGTAAGCCTATTCTCTGATAGTGTAAGACAGGGATTCCCAACCCAGTGCCCGCGGGCGCCATGGCACCCGCAGCCCGATTTGTGTGTGCCTGCCATTATTTGACTGCATCAGAAGTTTTTCATAAACACTAATTAAAACTATAATTTATTTTTATACATTTGTTAGAATTTTAAAATACTGTTTGAGTATCTACACAGGTTTATTATATTCGTTGGTATGTTTGCGATATCGTATGTATAAATTTTTCCCTAGCTTTCGCCTTTGCACATGTCGCGTCTTGTGTAGCCGCTGCGCTCTTTACACTCTCCTGCACCCAACTGGGAGACGCGAAGTTGCCCTTTTGATTGCGGTTGCTGGACTGATCGGGTCGTGACAGTTAGCTAGGATCACAGTGTTTTGATATATTCGATTTTAAATGAACTAAAAGCGAGGTAGGTAATCTATTATTATGGTAGCAATTTGATATGATATTGTAGTTCTAGAACTACTTTTATTTTTATTTTTTTATTCCTAAAATGAGTGGACCAAATAAGAGAAAATGAACCTATAATTTTAACACAGACTGGGAGGAATCATATTGTTTCATTAATTTAAAAGGTAAATGCGTTTGCCTGTTGTGTGGCAGTAGTATTGCAGTGCCGAAAAAACACAATGTTGAACGTCACTTTCAGACAAGTCATACCACTTTTGATAAGAATTATCCACTTAAATCTGAAGTAAGAAAGAAAAAAATAAATCAACTAAAATGAAGTTTAACTACTCAACAGACTGTTTTCACTAGACGTGTGGAAAAATCTAAAAAGGCAACCATTGCTTCTTTCAAAATTTCTCACATGCTCCCAAAGAAGAAAAAACCTTTCCAGGATGGTGAATTGTTAAAAGAAGCATTTCTG